>PNEQ01129453.1:0-20116 GCA_003012365.1 Medauroidea extradentata
GCAGAGTATGCTTAGTCAGCAAGATAAATACACAACATGAAATTCCAAGATGGAATCGGGTCAAATAAAACAAACAGATAATAAATGAAATTAATGACAAAATAAAATAAAAACCAAATATCATGCGACACAACGATGAGACGAAACAACAAACACAGTAGATATCAGACACGAACAGAAAAATACCAAAAGAACACAAGTAGACGAGACAAAACGCAACAGATATCAGACATATACAGACAAGACACAATGAAGAGACGAAACAAAACACAGTAGCGTTCCAGACAGTCAGTGTTACGACGTTTCGGGAACTGGAATCTGTTCCCGTCATCAGGTAGACACACAGGGTTCAGGAATGAGGAGACTGGAAAAACCATGGGTATATATAGGGTAAGCCCACTTATCCTGCTCAGCCAATGGGAGACGAGCTGTCTCCTGATTGGTCGCGCATCATAGATTGACTCTGATTGGTTGTGATGGGTTGAGTGTGTGTTTTTGTTTTGTGCTGTAAAGTTGTTTCTCTCTTAATCAATGGGATCCACATATTTTTAATTCAATAATCTGTTGACTGAAAATATTGCTATTGCTAATAATAAAGGCTGATTCTTTGATTTTTCTTCTAATTTTGTCAGTTTCCTGTGTAAGTGGTTTCGAGTCTTCCCAAAGAATTTTGTGGTTTTTTTCCCATGCATGTTCGGCCAATCTAGATTTTTGGGTTTCGCCTTTCTTGCAATTGTTTTTATGTTCTTTGATGCGTGTTGAAAGTTCTTTCAAAGATTATATCGATGCCTATAGTCGTCGGATTCTTTTGGGGGATTCCCTTTCATTCCGGCGCTGCCCCCAGCGTTGATCACCTCGCTGACGAAAATCTCTTCACTCAACCTGAGGCATGTGCAGGGGCGTAACAATTGCGGATGGGGAGGGGGATTAAATTTTGAAACATGCGCTGATAACAATAGTAAATTAGCGCCCAAGTGTTGTTAAACATATTTTAAAAGGTGTGTTCCAACACCATTAGTTTGGTGGAATGCCGTTGACAATGAAACGTATTCCAAAACTTACTGATCCTATCATAATTAGTTATGAAGAGCAATGAACCAGTTTATGTAAAGTACGCCTACAGATAAAAATATTGTAAAATAAGTTTCTCCTTTCCACAGTTTCTACAGTAATTATTGTAAAGCAAGTCCAAATCCCCTTACTTGAGAAAATAGGGAGAGATGCACTAATTGCTTGCCCTCTCTAAACTTGGGAGAGCATGTTTCACCACTAGATGTGTGGCAACACTGCACAACTTCCGAGGGCACCTCGCCTCCTGCGCGATATCGCGGAACAGTGTAGCGTTTATGGAGCCGTTAAGAAAATCGCATAAACGTCCGGGAGATAGGGAAATTTACGACGATTGACGAGCCAAGCTTGACCGCCTCTGGGGGTAGGGCTCTCGCTCCGGAGAAAGCACGCTTGTTTGCGCGTAGGCCTGCTCGTTAACGAGCAAGGCAGGGCCACGCCAGCCAGCGCTCGGCCAGGTTGTGCTGTAACCACACTTCTTCTGTGTTACTGTTTAAAATATCCCCGCTTACCTGAGGCTTGAAAGTGCGTTGTAGGCTCACAAACGAAAAAGTAATTTAGGTCAGTAATTTAGGTCAGGTTAGGCAAGGGTGGATGTATACCCCCTATGAATCCTTGAAGCAGGGGCAAACCTTAAAGGCATGCTCTCCAGTTTATAATTTTTTAGCGATATTAATTTTTTACTCCTAAATGAGAGCATGTATAAAAATCTCTCTGGTAGTTTTGTTTAAAATCGTCTTCTCCGTGTTGGCTGACTTTTTCAAGAAAGTAAATAGTATGGTTGCTTTGAAAAAATTAGCTATCACTACAAAAACATTTCAAACTAAACTGCCAGACAGATTTTTGATATGTGCTCTGATTTAAGCTTAAAAAAATAATTATCACAAAAACTGTGGGAACGAAAGAGAATGGCAAGTTACCTGTCTACATACAATAGTTTTACACGTTATTAATTTTTGAAATAAAATATGTAATTTAATTTAATTTTATGGAAGCAAAACTCTAGTATCCGAGATGGTGAGCATGGTTACATCCTTAAGGATGAAAAAAAAGAACAGCAATTATGACGTTTGCCCCTTCCCCTTTGGGAATTTGGGTTGTTGTGCCGCTTAATTTAGTCAAGACTTTGATGAGGCAACCTGCCCAGGCTGCCGTGCAGTGTGGAGAGCATTAGTCGTTAAAATATTTTTCGAACTTTGCTCAGCGTGCGTAATTATGTCTGCTTATAAATAGCATTTCAGAAAGGTACGCGCTTGTATGCCTATTTCACGTCCTGCATTTACCTCTAAAGTATATTCTGACACTGGCGAAAACTGGTGTTTGTGTGCGTCTTTTTAGGTATGAAAATCTTGGCGCAGAATGTTTTAAAATGTATTTACGTATACAATACAACTTTATCTTTAATATTACGTCATGAAATGGTAGGGCCACCATTATGTGTGTCATAGAGGCGAGTTGTCAACGAGAAGACTCCACGCCAGTTCAGTGACTTGAACCAAGAGACTGGTGTGAGGCGTGAAGCCCGTGCTGTGTCGACCTTGAATCTTCCGCATGGACTGAATCTGTGTCTAGAGACAATCTTCCGCATTGACTGAATCTGTGTCTAGAGACAATCTACCTCATGGACTGAACTGTGTCTAGAGACAATCTTCCTCATGGACTGAATTTGTGTCTAGAGACAAATCTTCCTCATGGACTAAATCTGTGTCTAGAGACAATCTTCCTCATGAACTGAATCTGTGTCTAGAGACAATCTTCCGCATGGACTGAATCTGTGTCTAGAGACAATCTTCCGCATGGACTGAATCTGTGTCTAGAGACAATCTTCCTCATAGACTGAATCTGTGTCTAGAGACAATCTTCTTCATTGACTTAATCTGTGTCTAGAGACAATCTTCAGCATGGACTTAATCTGTGTCTAGAGACAATCTTCCGCATGGACTGAATCTGTGTCTAGAGACAATCTTCCTCATAGACTGAATCTGTGTCTAGAGACAATCTTCCGCATTGACTGAATCTGTGTCTAGAGACAATCTTCCGCATGGACTGAATCTGTGTCTAGAGACAATCTTCCGCATGGACTGAATCTGTGTCTAGAGACAATCTTCCACATGGACTGAATCTGTGTCTAGAGACAATCTTCCTCGTGGACTAAATCTGTGTCTAGAGACAATCTTCCGCATGGACTGAATCTGTGTCTGGAGACAATCTTCCGCATGGACTGAATCTGTGTCTAGAGACAATCTTTCGCATGGACTGAATCTGTGTCTAGAGACAATCTTCCGCATGGACTGAATGCGTGTCTAGAGACAATCTTCCGCATAGACTGAATCTGTGTCTAGAGACAATCTTCCTCATGGACTCAATCTGTGTCTAGAGATAATCTTCCGCATGGACTGAATCTGTGTCTAGAAACAATCTTCCGCATGGACTGAATGTGTGTCTAGAGCCATCTCTTTGCGAAACACTGAACTACGGAACAAATCACTGTCAAGAAAGCAAGAGGCGAATATTTGCTAGATATTTTGTTTTGAATTTACACGTCTAAATATTTATTTTGATTCATTTGGCACCTCCAATTATTTTTATAACATAAAACCGTTTTATTTAGCTAGCCCAGAACGACTCTTAACATCTTACATAACAAGATAAACAATTCAATATTACAACCGCTTTGTTTTCGTTAAGTCCAGTCTGATGGGTGTTTAAAGTAAACGTTTCAATCCGGATTCTACACTCCAATCCACCTCACCGAATTGACTGGACTCACTCCACTCCTACTTCAGTCCGTTTGGAAGGTGTTTAAAGTAAAATTCGAATCAAGATTCTTCAGTCAACTCCTAGTTCAATGCGGATTGAGTTGTTACTCTAAACGTAGTAATAAATACGACGACCTGATTACAATGGGCTCTGAACTACATTGTGAATAATAACTCGGAACTCACAAACTTCGTTTTGCTGGAAAGTTTGGCTTGAATCATTGAAAGGCGTTGATTTTTCGCCACATCAAACTGGCAATGGATGGCTTTCATTTTTGGGCTTGGCTGCAGGTTTCAAATTTGTTATTGACATTTTTTATTCAACCTTCAGTAGTAATTCGACACAGCTTAAAGCAGATATTGTAGTGTTGATGAAAAGAGAAAACAATTATAAAGAGTTTGCCAATTGTTGTGGTTGTGATGTTCTTGTTTATCATTATTAACTTAACTTCCAAAGATTCTTTTTTTTATTAATTAGCAAAAAACAACGCTATCACACTGCTAGGCAACGAAAATGGCATATAAACTAAGTAAATAACTTAAGTTATGCACGTAAATTCTATTGCTGAACCTATCTCCTTGAAAAAACGTTAATTAAAAGTTGCGTTTATGCCATTTCAAAATAATAATTAGTGACCATTGCAAATAACGTTTCTTTTAATTTTAGTACAAGTATATTTAATACCATGACTAAAAATAATGTATAATAATAAGAAATGTTCACACCAGCAATCAAAACTGACAAGAAATATTACTTTCTGAATTTACTGCAGTAATTTTGCGACTAAGTTAAAAATGTTTTGTTTATATAGGAGAGCGAAAATTCAACTTATTAATTTTAGTGTATGCACATCACTTAATAACTAAACTCATTCGCTCCAGTTTATGCTAAAAATGTTACCCTACCATTATGCTACTTTCGTAAATCTGTACACGTTTGTAAACGTAGCTGTACCTTTGCCTATACCTGTAACTTAAATGTCACGAACGGTAGGCATAAATTTACTTTATTACGATCTGTTACTAAAGTTTCCTCCCTGAGTATGCATGAAAATCGAAAAAGTTTCTGAATGAAAATAATTTAAAGTTTTTAAAAGGCAAACGATTAAATATTCTATGCCTAAAGTTTTAATAAACTAAAAATAACAGTAATAATAATAAAAAGGGCGAACCGCTGGGAGTGAAGAAACCAAGTTTCGTAAAAGTAACTGCGCGCCAGAGAAACTTCGACCAATAACCGACAACATACGAGAAGCCGAGATGAGAGTTTCATGAATTCAAAAACCAAACATACAGGCGTGTCAATGTATAACAAGTAGGCCTATTACATAAAGTTTCAAATCACGATTAAAAATTCCTTTGAAATTTGTGTACAATTTTTAGTGCGTATAATTTTCAGAGCCTAAAATTATTCACTCTAACGTAAGGTATTATGAGCGAACCTAAGTACCAGGAAAGAAATTAAGATATTCCGTATTCATTTTACTATTTCAAAACTGTTATCCTGATCTAATGGACACGCTATATTTTCATATGAAGGAGGCGTTTAGTAATCTGACACACAACTTCATTTGTTTTGCTGTAATAATTATTATATAGTTTATTTTTAATAGGTTGCGTGTGTACGTGAACGCACAAATATAATGCTGTTTATTTGCACAGAACAATGTTTACCAATGATCAAACAAATGCTGCAGCATAGCTAAATTAGGTGAGAACCAATTAGCTATCAAGATAATCGACTTAAAAATTGTATTTCTTACAATGCCAAACCGAGTATACCGTAAAACCCAGTTAAAGACCTACATCTCAGTGTTCAAATATATACGTATATCAATTCTCACGGCAATCGGTTATTTGATCGGTATAGAAGTTGATGCGCTGCTGTGCCATCTATTGGGAAGTTTGCGAGTCAGAGTAAAATGGACAGCATAAAAACGTTCTCCACGATAAAAAATAAACATATATGTCCTAAGTTACGTGGTGATCGGTCAGACGGTGTCGGAGTTTATCGCTCTCATACATGTATACATACAAGTACATACAAAGCGTCAAGGAACAAACTCATAATATAGGCCTAGCATACCACGCGAATCCTGATCCAAACTGGAGACGAAAATTGAAGTGGCAAAATGTTGTATGTAAAACCGATGCAACTAAATATTAAGCAATTGAACTCTGAAAACTGAGTAAACAATGAGAGATCAACTAGCATTGAATTTTACACAAAGAGACGGAATTATAATTCTAATTTACGGGGTAGCACATGGTAGATCTACAACACTGACTTGACGGACGAATTGAAAACACATTCTCGACTTAGGAGTGCGTGGTAGATAAATAAACGCTGAAAACATCAATTGATTTCTACGCTTTTCTCGATGCCAATATGGATAAAATACTCCATGACAATCCTAGATAATGGTATTTTACAACTTTATGAGTAAATATTTATCCAGAATTACTAATTCGTTACGCGTGATCTCTTGCGCCGCAGTTAAATGGACGAGGTTCCGGCGTCAGAGATTGTGACTCAGAATTTCGTAACACTAGAAACATTTTTTTTTTAAATGTTGGCTGAAACTATTGTATAGGATTGCTATTGTTTAATTTTTGCAAATTGGCTTCAAGAAACCTACATTTATAGATTAATACTTTTAGCTTTGAATTATGTACCACGCCCTCTTAACTTTCGTTTTTAATTAGCTATCAAATCACAAAAAAAAAAAAAAAACACTCCATCCTAGCCCACGCCGTAAGTGCGTGCATGCAAGTCTTCCGAGCGTTCGTGCGTGAGGGTCGACGAGGACTTCTCAAACCGCGTCGCAGAGAGTTCGACGAACCACGCATGCCTGTCCACTCCGCCTCCGAGCGTGCGGACGTTACATAGGAACACATTATTTACACAGTCATCATCTCCGCCACTTTGGCGTGTGTGAGTGTGTCGCAACTGCGCGGAGTTAGCACGCGATAATTAGCAAAGAAAAAAAACTCAAATATTCTCTCTTCTCCCTCCCCCCGGAGCAGACTCTACCCTGCCGGGAAACTAATGAACAGAGACGTATTCGTGCCGGAGGCATACATGTGCTACATTTATTTTCCTCTTCAAATTTTCACGCAGGTACTTTTTTTTACAAAGACGATTGTAGAGGAAGGGAGAAGAGAGAGGGGTGGTTAAGTCACAGCAGTTAAAAAGACAAGCGGGTCATCGCCTCCAATTCCAAAGTTCTTACAGCAAGAAAGTAGAGGGTTCAGACTCCACGACTATTATTTCCGTCGCGCCATTAGGTTGTTGAATGTCCCGTGTTACTTCACGCTTACAACCATCGCGCCATTACAAATACTTTTCTTAATTACCGCCCTCCAGTCTTCGTTTGTGTCTCGGCGCCCGGCCAGTCATGCCTGCAAACAATTTATTTTACGTCAGCGCGGTTTGTTAGTACGTGCAACATATTGCATAATGTTAACGCACTCGAAGCTAACATCCTCTGCAAATTATATGCATCGGTTTAGTTGGAAACTTGTCTTTGCACATCGAGTCAAGATACTCCTAAAAACGCAGACTTGAACGGCGGAGAAAACCAAAAGAAAGATGCTCCTTGTTATATAAAAAAAGATAACATGAATAATTGGACTACAAAGTAGTTGCTATTAGGTGCCAAGAAATGTTCTGAACTTACAAATAGAAAGAGGCGTGTCCCGCTCTAGGTTATTTTGGGGGGAAGGTGGGAAATTATTTTAAAAGAAGCTATGTCCAAATTAAGGGCGCTGCCTACCCGCTCGTGAGTGGCTCAAAAGCGACGGAGCTGTAAGGTCAAATGCCGCGTCGCCTCAACGACCCAAGAGCTGAACTGGCGTGCAAGGTTCCCGCCGAACGGTTTTACTATGGGACACTAAGCGGTGACCATATAATTTTATTGATGGAATGTCTGCAACTAAGTTCAGTGCAGGTCGCAATCTGAGTTTCATATACATCAGTTTCGTATATTTTGAAATACGGCAGTCTGAAAAGTCAGTTTTTAGCCACGTTGGAGGGCTTAGAAACAGTGTCTTTAATGAGAAATGAGGTTCCGACCTTGTCTGAAGTTTGTTTTCTTTTCGTACGTTGGCACAATGGGCACATGTAGAATATTTTTGCAGAAAAAACCTGTTTACGAACACGCTGCAACGCAATTGAAGCGTGGGGTATGCGGCCGCCTTAAGGTAGAATGCTGCATCGGACAATACGTACTGTCCAATTATAAACTACTCGTCTGGTATATCGCTGCTAATAATAGCTGCTATGGCATTCCACAGCAATAGCAATATGAACCAGCCCGTGCGCTATGCACTGTACGTTTAATGCGAGGACCTATAGTGCAGAAATGTTGATTTTTTTTTTTAACTGAGGAATGTCCCTACAAACTGCGGAATGCAATTTTGCAAACACGCTGAACAGTTTTTCTCACTACACGTATACAATGCTCAGATAACATCTGAAGAGTCCCGTGTATTAAATCTCGTTGCACATCAAGTCGGTGAGTCTAGCTTAGACTGGATAAGAATTAATATTTTATTTTATTAAGTTCACTTCCCATCCAATTTCCATCGCAGAATTGTTTCCCCGCCATGAAGTCTAAGCATTGTCACACACTCCTTTCCGGATCACTGACTTTTGAAATGACAAATATAAATTTCAATTTTAACTCGCGAAGTTCAAACAGTATAGTTTTATGCTACACTGTATTCACAAAAAAAATTGAATGTCTTCTAATATGTTGAAAAAAACCAGTCAGTAAATATACTTAAAATCCTACAGCACGAACTTAATTATATTTGGGTCACTAGGTGTCTTAAGAAAAAATTCTGGTTGTAATAATCACCATCATTTTTATCGTTGCCAGAAGGTCTGAATTCACTGCGGATGTAGCACCGTAACCACTTAGCCCATATTTTGTATTATCGAGCAGCCGAATCGAGAGCGCCATTAAGGGTGATATGCCAGACTCGTGCCCCACAATATTACCTTTACGTGCAGCCCATCAACGTTAAGGGGGTAGCAACACAGCGTAAGGTACGATCGACGACCGCCTACAGCGGTTAAAAGCCTTCCCGCCGGTAGTTCTACACTTCAAATCGGTCCTCGAAACACCCATTTAACGGTTATCAGGCTGAAAAACAGCGTGCTGTAAGATTTATCGGAGAATCTCGTCTAGGCTCTGCGGATCGAACGCTACAGCAACGTTGTTTTTATTTTCACCGGCAAAAACCAATTATCGCGATGGGAGATGTCTAGGACAATCAAGTAACGCAACTATATGGCCTTATCACGCCAGCTTGAGCCACAAGGTCTCACTAAATGTTCGTCGAACATTTCCTCACTTCGTCCATCCAATTGCTTAGGTAAGGTGCGTGTTGGGAAGAACGAGATAGAGTCTATCTTACGAACGAGTGTCCTTTTTATGACAGCTCTGCTGGAATGGCTTTTTGTTGTCCGTTATGAATTACCATTTGATTCCCGTTGTTTTATGTGCAACCAAAAACTATTCGCAGTCATTCGCTTATTCAATTAGTTGTTACCAGGGACAGGAATTTTTGGCAAAAAGATTTTTACCTCAGTTTCAGTGCCATTATGTGCGAACCTGCAGCTCAACATCAAGACTAGAGACAGGAAATTTCGCGAAAAGATTTTTGCATCACTTTGTTTTAGTGCCTCGCGTGCGCACCTGCATCTCTGCTTTGTGGTCAGTGATTGGATGCCGTAACACCCAGCATCTGGAGGTTAAACCCGCAAATCACAGATGTGATGTGTGGCAGTTATTCGTGTACTGATGGCACAGTCTAATGAATAACGACTCTGCGCAAAAACACTCTGTCAATAGCCATGAAGTTGAGCTGCAAGTTCGCACATACGCACTGAAACAAAGACTTTCCTTGAGCGAAATTTCACATTTCTCTTACTATTTTGTTTAGATAATTTGCTTATTTTGTAATTTTATGAAAACAACTTAAATAATTTGAAACTTGATTACAAAAACTGAAATAAGCCTTATACACATACACTAAAACAAAAACCTGAAAAAAAAATCTATAGTCTGGGTAATGGCAGACTGGTGTTACATTTTCCTCTTGAATTGCTGAATCACAGAGGAATTACCACGACTTTTCCAGGATTTCAAGTAAAATCCCTGATTTCCCTGACTAATTTCAAGTTCTCTGATTTTTCCTGGCTTTCGGGATGTGAACCTGAATATACAAAAAATAAACATGTACAATATTTGAATAGAAAAAAGGAACAGTGGTTAAAAAACGTAAAGGTTCTTCCACAAGTAAAAAGATCGTTACCACGTCTAATGGGACAAAATTGTTTCCGCTTAAAATGTAATTACATTTACATTAGGACAACATCACTCCATGAATAAGTAATTACCGAGAGTCGTCATGATGTAAATACACATATTCTTTCCACAAAATAAACAATTAATTTGTAAATGTTTGTTATTAAGTTGAATTTGGAATCCTCATTGCACTTGATAGTTCCATTTTACTGCTACAAAAAATATTACAAAGATGTACCGTTCTTGTCCTTGATATGTTAAGAGTACCAGTTTCTATTAACCCACGAGAAGAAAAATGTCAATGTTGCTACATACTATTTTAATTATATACAGTTTTGCCAGTTTAACATTCCATTTAATTGCAGACAAGGGAAAATATTTTAACTGATAACATTTATTAGCTGGCATAGTGCTACCATTTCTTTGACTGTATTCCTCCGACTGTTAAGAGGGCGTGGTAGATAAATAAGCGCTCAATTCTTCAACAGAGATCTACACTTTTTGCAAGTTAATATCGAAAAACTGCAGAATAGCAATCCTTTATAAGAATAAGTTATTTGCTAACTTTATGAGTAAACAATAAAGAATGATGTATGTGTTAAGCGTGATCTCTGGCACCGCAATTAAATGTACTAGATTTCGGCGTCCGAGATTGTTCTGATAGATACGTTAACCGAGAAAAATTTTTGCTAAGAAAATTGGCAAAAACTATTGCCTAGGATAACTGTTTTTTGAGTTCTGTAAACTGGCTTAGAAAACACACAGTTCTGAATTTATTTTTTTAGCGCTGAATTATATACCATGCACTCTTAAGTACGAACGGAACAATGCGAGTGTTTGATGTATAACATTGGCAATCAAGTAACACCTTTTCTTGACTAGGTAACATAAGTGTGCTTTACGTCTCGTCGAAAGCGAGGTCATTAGATTATGTGATGCAGAACATTATATGATGACACTAACTGGGAAAGAAGACGACCATGGCCTTCGAAAGCTTCTGTAAAGACATGCGAGTGTTTCAAAATATACTTTATATTAAAACACGTTTTCTTTAACATTTACTTTTAATGTGAATTTACTTACGTGAGCTCAAACGAAAAAAAAAATTAAGCTTTTGTCAGTAGGTAAACAGCGTGTTATAAATAGCCTATCTCAATTGTTGCACAAACGTCTTATTATATTTAGAATTTAACAAAAATGTGTCTACAAAGGAAAAATAAATACATTGTAAAAATTATTTGCAAATTTATTACATATATGTGTAGGAGTGTTAAAGTATGTAAGATAAAATTGTTTTCCATACAACCAGTGGTATCATTCCTATACATTTTAAAGATACAATCAAATATGTATTGGGGTTACAAGGCTTTAATAGTAACAATCCTCATCATTCGCTCTGTTTACGAGGTGAAAAAAATACCGAAATACATAACCACTTTACTCGAAATATAAATAAGAACCGTATTTCATCCCATTCAACAAAAAATATTAATTGTACCCACATTACAACGGTCTTAAGTTGTTAAATTTTCTACCTTCATCTTTGTTCAAAATTCTATAATCTAAGACATTTAAGAAATCTCTTAAAGATTACTTCTCAAGAACAGCTCCATATTCATTTCATGAAGTTCTTGATATTTAAGCTAATTATACGTGGTTGTGTAGTTCTCAAGGAAGTTCATTTTTATGTACTAGCACACCTCCCCCCCCCAAAAAAAAATTTATTATTACTTTTAATATGGGCTATCTTTCCATGGATATATTGAGACTGTATGTAATTTGTGTGTTCATTTAAAATTGTAACACTTTAATGTAATTTTATTTACATTAATTTTATTATATTATTAGTATTTATATATCACTATAGCATAATTGACAAGCCCCGGAGAAATTGTATTGTCAAATGTAGGATGATGATAAAAGAATGAATGAAAAGTATGTTAGGTGTCCTGTTCTGTGTATCGGTTAATAACGTCCATTACAGTTTAGGAAGTATTTTACAGTGTATATACATTCAGCTCATCCCAGCGGCTTTCATACTACAGAAAACATGTTTGTAAATTTAGCACACTAATGCAGCCAAGCGTTAATAAAATAGGTACAGTAAAATGGCTCCTCAGCGTTCTTGTAGGCTATATTTTTAGGAAACAGTCGAGTGTATCCTGACATTACCAGATTTCTATAGTAACAATGCTGATGATTTTCACTATTAACAAGTTGAAGCATTGAAGTGCCCCGATACAGTGTAGGGGTTAAAAACTTCCTATACGACGTGGGAAGTTTTTTTTTTCCATTGTATTTTGAGATAGTGGCTAAGCGGGTTCTGAAACACAATACGTCTCTTGGTTTTCGCAATGACACAGTCTTTTATTTGAAGGGCGCGGTCTACCGCAATTTTCATCATCATTATTTTATTTGTATTTGTACCAGATATTTTTTTTCTTATTTTAGACACAAATGTGACTAAATTTGGCTCTTATGAATTTTTTTTATGTCTCATAGTTTTCGCGAAATGGCTTGTTAAAGTCATATTTTGCATGTTTCCGTTTTAACGACTACACTAAAACCAACTGATATACCAAACTCAGAAAATCACATTGGACAAAGACATTGCAGGCTACAATGACATGCTCATAAAATTAAAGAATAAACATTATTTGTATTTTTAAAAAAAATATTAAACTTTTTAAATTTTTATTTTCAGTTTCAGCAATTTTTTAAAAATCAAGTAATTTTTATTCTTAAATTTCATGAGCATGTCGTTGTAGCCTGTAATGTCTTTATCCACTGTGATTTTTTTTAGTTTGGTATATCAGTTGGTTTTAGTGTAGTCGTTAAAACGGAAACATGCAAAAATATGACTTTAAAACGCCATTACGCGAAAACTATGAGAGATAAAAATATTTCACGAAAGCTAAATTTAGTCACATTTTGTGTCTAAAATAAGAAAAAAATATCTGGTACAAATAAAAAATTTAAAAAAATGGCGATGAAAATTGCGGTAAACCGCGCCCTTAAGGAGAATGTGTTTGGAGGGGAAAGGAGGAGGTGAGAGGATAAGTTAACGTTCCTCGTAGAGAGATTTAAACTGGACGTGGTCGTGCTTCCCTTTATTAAGAAACGTAGGTTCTCTGACACTGCCAAAAAATCCACTTTCCATAATGAGACAACGGAGACTTGAGACGGGAAGCAGCTTTTTTATCATCATCTCTGATCCCCTCCGGAACATTATGTGCGCCCCTCATCCCACCCATTTGTCTCACACTTTTGAGGAACGTCAACCTTGGAGGGACCTTACATGGTCAGCAGGTTCCTTCACTCCACCGACGCGCGATCTTGGAGGTGGCCAAACGCCTTTATGCATATTTGCACTTCGTGGTCGGTGCCGACAAGAGGTTATATTAACAGCGCCATCTACCGCACCCTTAAAATGTCTTGTAATGAGCAGGGAAATACGATTTCTTTATCAAACTATTGACTAACCCAGCAGACGTTGTCCTACCAATGCTAGGCAAGACACTATGAACCCATTTAAAGGTCTACATCTCCGTGTTCAAATACCTGTGCATAGGCAGTTCGGAATAAACTGAGCACTCCAAAACGCCCTGCTCAATTTCCTTTTTCTGCCAATTCGTATCATTCCGCTCGTAACGGCTAACGGCAGGAAATGTCCAACCTCTCTGGACACGCCAATTATTGTTTGCGCGTGTTAGATAAATTGTGCAGTTGATAGGAATCTACAGTATATAGTCTGATAACAAAAAGTTTACGACTGATATAAAATACAACTATGCCGATTTCGGTTGCTTTCGTTACAGTATTGTTGTATTTAGTTAGAATTTAGTTGTTTAAGGACATATTTTGCTGATAAAATTTGTGTTGAATGACAAAACACGAAAACGAACAAAAAAAATTTTAAAAATACAAAAAAAAAAGCTATTCCAGAGGAATTCTGTCAATTGTTTTATATGTATTTTTAGAAATGCCTCTGACTCAAGTAACTTCTTGAGTATTTACCTGAGCGTCCCTTATGGGCGAATTCAATGACTAGCAGGATAGAATCCATTGTACCATGCGTGCTCAAGTCCCGTCTATTCGTTCATTGTCTGCTGTTCCACTGAGTAGCAGCTAGTGGACAAACGGCCAGGGATTGAGCATGCATTGTATAGTTCTTTCCAACATGCAGGTCATCTGTAGAGGTGATTTATCGCGGGAAAAGTTGACTGTTTGCTACGCTTCAATGTAATGTATTCATTTCCGAAGTTTTTATTTCGTTTCTGGTGAGTCACTATTTGATTTGGCCAATGATAACTCTGGTCTGGACGTATGTGATTCGTATGTAATGCCACATAACCGTCGGCCAATAATACATGACGCCGGGGGTTACACTGATTTGCAGAATATGCCGGCAGAAAACATTCTCGCGATTTTTCACCATCTCAAACCATCTGCAATTCCTAAGCAGGCATAACTGACACACGCTGAGAGGTTTTCGAATTACCCTGCAACGCCCGAATCTCTGCACATTCTCTCGGTGGCTTGGGCTGACGACGCAGCGAACCGTAGATGTTATTTCGCGTAGCCCTCCTCCCCCGTCACACATCATTTTCACGTCAACGCGTACGAAGATCAGTTACCCGGCCAAGCGTTTTTTTAGGAACTGGTTCCCCCCCCCCCCCCCCCCCCTTTCCAAGACATCTTACGGACACCCCTCCCGATGAAACAACAAAGTTGCGACCGAGCCGTTATTCTTCCTCCGAGCGTGTTCTTGTGTCCGCTTCTTTCTTTCCGGCGTGTTGACGTGCATTCGGGGGCGCGCGTGGCCCTCGGCCGGCGACACTGGTCTTCGACTCTGAGGCGTAGTTAGCGCGGGTCGTGTTCGGCTAAAAGCCTGTCACTCGCAGTGAACCAGGTCGCATAAACTGAACTTCGCGCTATCGCACAAATATGGAAATATCGTGTCTCACAATCCTGTCTTATGCTGAGGATGAAATGCGTGACAGGTGCGGTGAAAAAAAATATATCGCATTATACTTTGAAACCTGAGTCTTGAGTCTCATGGGTGAAAAAAAGTTGGTCAACTCTTTAGGTGGTCGCCTGCCCAGGCGTACGTTATGTTACCTAGCAACAGCATTCCGAGAACGTTACACTCGTGTGTATATATATTACCGTTCCTCCACGCATCTCTTTAATTCATTTTTATGCTGCCAAATGTAGCAAACATGGGAGTTATTGTGGTCGTTTTTAGGTATGTATGTCATGACTCAAGACTCTTGTATAAGGTACTATGGGTCGTTCGGGATAAAGTAGGCACAAAAATTTAGCCTTTGAAAAAAAATCACCAGCCGTTACTCCATATAATTCAACATTAACAATAGTCTCCCTTACTGCTTGTATGGTTGGCAGCGAAATTGCGTAATATAGTTCCACATATTTTCCTTTTTAAATACGATACCGACACAAAATCAACCGAAATTGACATAAATTGTATTTGATATAATTAATAAAACTTTTTTTATTAACCATACAGGTAACTGCTGACTGCACAATTTATCTTACACAAGCAAACATCAAGTGACGTGTCCAGAGAGGTTAGACATGTCCCTTAGTTAGCCGTTACGCGCGGAAAGATACGAATTGGCTGAAAATAGAAATTTAACAGAGCTTATTTGAGTGCTCACTTTATCCCGAACCGCCTATAGCAGTGTGCCCGCGGCTTTGCTCGCGGTTATTACACATATTGCTCACGTGGAATAGTGTAATGTAAACAGTAACTGTGTTTAAAACATAGGTTAGTGGTTATATTATGTCATATATACCTTCATCTGTTTCAAACAAAGATATTTACGACACAATCATAGGAACTCCCATCGCAAATAAATCAATTTAAGTAAAATTCTTACTATTGATACCAACCCGAAACCCGCCACACCACAGACTTATATATTAGGCCTACCCGAACGAATGCTTCAAGGCAGGCCGTGAATCTTCGTTTGTATGTACAGGTCATAGCGCAAAGTAGTTTACTTATGAATTGGCTGTGCAAAAAAAAACTTTTAAATTATTTATCCATGGTCATTCTCACTTTTCGGGAAACTGTATCATTTTATTACTTTTCACATCCTTAATTTTCGAAATTCATAAAATTCTAAGTTAAAATTTTAAATATCTACATAAGCTTCATTATTATCAAAGACCTTCTCGATATCTCAACGGGTATATAAGGTACAGATGATTACTTGGAAACACGTTATATTATTTTAACGACTTAAGAGTTGGAATATCGAAAAATTCTGAAAATTCTTTTAAGATATCTACGTAAGTATTATTTTAAAGAAAAAGTCACCCCAATATCTTAACTGGTGTTAGAATGAAAAACACATTTTACGGTTTTTCACCCCCTTAATCTTCGAAATTTTCAAAATATAAGAATTTGCTAATATGCATTTGTTTGGGCAATACCTACTCTGAAGTTAAGAAAATAATGATACCTTTTCCGATTAATGAGATAGCAGGGATTCTTTGAAACACATCTCACATCTTTTTCACCTCCTTAAATAAATGAGTAAATATTTATCCAGAATTACTTATTCATTACACGTAATCTCTTGCGCCGCAGTTAAATTCACGAGGTTTCGGCATCAGAGATTGTGCCTCAGAAGTTCGTAACACTGGAAACGTTTTGTGTAAAACTTTGGCTAAAACTATTGTCTAGTATTGCTATTGTTTAATTTTCGCAAATTGGCAAGAAACCTACAGTTGTAGATTAAAAATTTAGCGTTGAATTATGTATCACGTCCTCTTAAAGTGACAAACGAAGGGCGACTGAGAAAAACTCGCTTAAAGTAGCAGTCATATGCAGTATTATTGAGGCCTGAACGTTAACCTTTGACTATAGTGTAATCTACAAATTTGTTTCTCTTGCGTAATATAGTTGTATCAACACGCGAAATTACAGAAAAACGAAATGGAATTAAGGAACAAACCAGAGCGCCGAACGTAGTAATTTTTTGTGAATAGTTTCTACATATGCTATTCTGAAAATATTAGCCATGTAGGACACCGTACGTAGTACACGCTTCGTTCGAGGAGAGGTGACTAATGTTTGTGCCATGAACTTCACAGTGGCTTCGGTACGCGCGGATATTGCAGAGAGCAATGGTGTAGCGTGGAGTGTTTCAAGATGTGCAGTGCTATCCAATGACTATACACAACAACACTACACAGCAGGTAGCGCACAAGAGGCAATCTACTAATTTTCCCATAATACACTTCAATATCTGCAACACAACTGCCATGCTCTCTAATGTCTAATTTTTTTTTTTTAGAGAAATTAATTTTTTACGCCTAAACCATAGCAGATATAAAAAAATCTGTCCGGCAGTTTTGTTTATAATCATCTTCTCCACGTTGGCTGATTTTTTTTCCTAGGCAGTAAATATATAGTTTTATCTAAACATGTAACTAACAAAATTCTGGTTTATTTACTTTTTAGTCATAACCGTATAATTTCATGTTTTGAAAAATATTAGCTATCACGGCAAAATCCATTTTAAACAAAACTGCCAGACAGATTATTGACGCAGATGTCTCGCGATTTGAACTCGTGTTCGGCGGTTTCCTCCGAAATTCGTACGGAAAAGTAATTAATCGAACGGTTCCTCACACTACACAGAATTGTTTCATTTACTTGGAGAAAGAGGGATTCAAGTGAAAAAGTGCCTGGTCGCTGGATGAGAATCCGACGTTCGACTCCCGCTGGGATATGTATTTGCAATGAAATGTGGCGACTGAAAAAAAAATTTCCTTTGTTCGCGAAGTAACACCGGATGGATTACTTAAAGGCGCAGTTCAACTCAGTTTTCGTCTTTTAAACATAAATTGTGATTAAATATTTTTTTTAAGGAAAGTTGTGTATCTCTCGTATGGCGTAATGTGACGTAAACGTCGAAATTTGCACTTTACAGTTTTATGTAGGGCCTACGCCACTAAAACCAACTGACGTACCAAATCTAAAAAATTCACAATGCATAAAAATGTTGTAGACTATGGTTTGACACATATAAAAACAAAAATTAAAATATATTTGTATTTAGTAAAAAATGCTGAATTGTAAAATGAAACTTAAAAAAAAATTTTAAATACAAAAAATATATATATATATTTCTGTTTTGATATGTGTCAAATCATAGCCTACAACATTGTTAGGGCTATATATTGTGAATTTTTTTGGTTTGGTATGTCAGTCGGTTTTTGTGGCGTACATAAAACCGTAAAATGCACATTTTGACGTTTACGACTCATAACGCAAAAACTATGAGAGATACAAACATTTCCTAAGAAGAAGATTTAATCACAATTTATGTCTAAAATAAGAAAAAAATATCTGGTACAAACATAAAAACAAACAAATACGTTGAAAACTGAGATAATCCGCGCCCATGTTGTTATGTCTCTCCGTGGTGGAAATTGTGTATTTTAAGGCCACAATCCCGTGCTTTGTCACAGCCGTAAACGGCGTAGTGTGGAAAGATAGGCTAATGTGACTGCATGCGAGTATCCCTCTACCTTTTTTTCATTAGGCAACATCCTTAGCCAGCTAATGAAACGAGGTGCATCTCCCCAGGACGCCAGCTTGGATACGTGGAAGATATGGCCTATGAAGCCTAACTACAATGTCAAAGGTCGAAGAGCGGTAAATTGTCCGAATCAAGCGTGCGAGCGTGTAAACGTTTTTTATGGGATATTTAACTGGCAGCCGACTAGGAAGCCATGTCTCTTCGCAGGGGGTTCCCATTCAAAACCCCTCCCCCACATACACCCCTTCCCGAAACACGTGCGATAAATAAATTCCCGCTGACGCTACATCGGTGGGCTTTTATCACCACTTCCCCGCGTCTATAACACGCAAGCGCGGTAAAATAACGGCTTTACGTCCTGAAGTGGCTAGGTTCCGAACAAAATAATAAATAAAATAAATAGTAAAAATGAACGAGGGTGAGGGAAGAACGATGGCACCATGCTGTTTAGAGTGCATGGGTAGTGCTTTCTTCACTCCGACTCGTTTATGTTGTTTAGTCGTAGTCTGTATTCACGACGGCAATCAATTAGCTGATGAGACTTCAACAACAAATTACACAAAGCTGCCAGACATTCTCTCTTTCCGGTGGCTAAGAATCCGGGGAACCCTCTGTGCTGTGAGTCCACTATAGAACAACGCCTTACACCACGAAAGCTACTACTAGGGACGAGCGAACGATTTCTCGAGGTACAGCATCGAAGAAAATCACTGTAAAAAAATTTGGTAAATTTACTCTACATGTAATGGAAGCTAATTACCTCTACAAGTGAGGGAAAGTTACTCAACACGTGTCAAGGAAAGTTACTCAACTGGTAATGTACTTTTTCATTACATATTGGCGCAGACCTCTAGGACAATTTGACATAACGCGAGGGCGAAACTTCCGAGTGGTTTGTGTGGCGAATACACTAACTTGCGAAAATTTCCACACATGTTCGGAAATCAGATTTTCCTCTCAAGATTGGGGAATATTACCGTACATATGATGAGTAATATTACTCACTTTTTTTTACAGTGTGCTAAATATGGCGGAATGACCTGATTGTACAGGTTTATCTACTGATGCACAATACTGCGACTGGTACAACGCGGTAGACCCTGAGTTCGATTCCCTGTATGGTAATTTGTGTCATGTTCGTATAAAATATGGAAGGTGTTATAATTTATTCTGTCTGGAGAATTTACGGTTCCCATTGTAACATAGCAATTGATTATTTGTATATATCCGCCTGATTTGTTTATGTTTAGGAATATTGACGTTTGTTTGTCTATGTATACTTAAGTATCTTTGGCCGTAGACGCCTCGAGACGTGTTATTTTATTACGTGTTCCTGGTTTTGTAATTTATATTGTAATAGAATTTATCAGTGGTAATGGTCTCCAGGTTTCTA
>PNEQ01129454.1:0-20114 GCA_003012365.1 Medauroidea extradentata
AAGTATGGCGTGTTGGTGTGTGACAATATTTCCCAGCATTCAGCAGTAGTCTTGACCCGAGTAGCCCTGTCGGCTGGCCGGGAGGATACAAGATTTCTGTTGTCTCGACTAGGACAACGCGTGTTTCTTCGGGCGAGAATAGCGACTTGCCTTGCATTGAGAGTCCTCAGTAGTCTGTATCCCGCCATTTCAAGTTTTTGAATCTGGGAGTAGCGCCCCTGGTCACAATGACGCTGAACATGTAAATGCTTTGAAATACAGGGTATTTTGTTTGCAATTTAAAAAACAGAAATTGAAAAATTGATGATATGTATTGGCATATCAATATACCGAAAAGTTGCGATATTATTGATATCATTGGTATACAGAAAATACTGAGTATGTAGTTGAAATTACTATCAATATCACAATGTATGATATCGTACAACCCTAGAATCTGCCATTCCAACATGTAAATGTTGATTTCTATCAATATACAGTAGAACCCTGTTATAACAGTTTTCAAGGGACCTGTGAAAAAAAGTGTTATATGCAGGCAAATGTTATAAGCTGGAATCAATATTTTTACCCCAATAAATGGATCTTATACAAAAGTAACTTAAAATACAATAGTTTGCGTAAGGTACATTAAATGAACCTATAATGAGATTGAATGATATATATATATTGTATATATATATATATATATATATATATATATATATATATATATATATATATATATATATATATATATATATATATATATAAAACATGATGAATACATACATTGTGTGTATAATAGAGGCTTTCCCACTTGTCTTCTGTAGGTTCATGATCGTCATCTTCAGGATCACAGTCTTTAATAACACTGTAATGTACACTTATAATACATTCCCAGACATTAATTTGTTGTTTACTGATGTTTTTGTCTACAGCTCAGTTATTTTATCTAAAATAATACAGCTATAAAAAAATTTTCCCGAGCTGTGGTTAATGTCTGAGAAAAAAGTGATGATGTATGCAGGAAATGAAAATACCAGTGTTGTTATAAGCAGGAAATCAAAGCGTTATGGTTTATGGAAAAATTGTGGGACCAAAGAAAAGTGATGTTATATGCGGGAATGTTATAACAGGGTTCTACTGTAATTGTAAAACTGCCTTAACTGAATCTGACGAATTTAAGTCTCGGCTAAATAAAGATACGCGAGTAACAATTATTCCAAACCAATTGAAACTTGGTGTTTTTTTTAGCAAAGGCGATTAACAAATTCACTCGTATTTGCCTCGTTCTACACATTCAGCTAGGCCTATGTTTTCGTTTTAAGTAGGAAAGATGTGTGCTCTTTAGGACAAGTGAAGCTGTAAATTGTCACACATAACTTGTCCATGTGTTGCTATTTCAAGAATACTAACATGGTTTTAGAGCAGAATATTCATGTTAGACTCGGTTGGCCTGTCTGTTGTAGGTCTCAGTAAAGACTGTTGATGAGGGAAAATAAGTGAATGTCTGTGCAATTATTTGTTTTATATTTAATGATGTGTATTGTAAAAGTGGAAAACCTAGGGAGAGGTGTATGACTTGTTAGAAGACAAGAGGTTGGCAGTAAGGTGGATAGGATATTTCCAAGTGACTAGGGTTGAGAGCGTGAAAGTGGGGGATACTGCATCGGATGAGGGCAAGGTCTTTTCAGAGGTGCCACAGGGAAGTGTGATAGGTCCTATATTGTTCACCATAATGGTTTATGATAAAGGGTTTGAGGTTAACAGCAGAATAAGGCTATTTGCTGATCGTATGCTTTATTCAGTGGTGGGAACGGAGCACAAGTTACAGGAAGATATTGAGCAGATAAGGTTGTGGAAACTTAAGAACAAAGTTAAGATAAATGTTAGAACTAAAGTTGTATGATTTACAAGGATAAGACTAAAGAGCAGGGAAGCCTATAGATGGGCAGGGTGAGGCATCAGAGTATAAGTACCAAGAGCTAGTTCTACAGGAAAACCGTGGGTGGAAGAGCCATGTTCAGAAAGTGGTTTTAAAGGGTAGGAAAGTACTGGGAATGATGAGCAGGATACTGAGGGGAACCAGCTCTGAGGTAAAGAAGGCCTACAACACCATGGTTCGGCCAGTTCTTGATCATGCTGCAGCAAACAAGCAACAATGTTTTGGAAAATTATGTAGCATCTGATATTTTTGTTAAGAATTATTTTCTTTGCTCCTTACATACAAATATGAGAATAAAGCTATCGTAATATTTTATATTTATGACGACTGTTAAAAAAATTAATGTAGGCGGTTCGTTTTGAGTAAAATACTTGGGACAAAGAAGTTCTGCTTGTTAACAGTAGGTATTTGTTCTCTTGCATAAAATTCCAGCAAAATTTTTTCTGAATTAGTTAAAATGCACCAAATTAATTACGTGAAATCATTAGCATAACTACTACTGTATGTTAAAACTATGTAACTTACGGGCATGATGTTTCACTTAGGCCTATTTCAAACGATACACAATTTTGCTAGAACGTTTTTTAAAATAATGTACAGTTTGCTAGGAAAAATAGTTTTGCTTCATTTTGGCTTATTTTGACAACAAAATGTGTGATATTTAAGGGAAAAAGGGAAAAATCTACAAATCCGTATGGTGTATTGTAACAAAAAAATTCAGATACAAACTATGATAAGCTGTAAGTGTTAAAACTGTAAGAATGAATTTTGATGTATGTATTAATTTGCGTTAAAAAGTATTTTCAAAACCATTGCAAAACGGAAGATTGAGGCCTTAAGCTTTTGTTTCTTAAAGTCTTTGTTTAGTTAGCCTTGTGTTTTTCATTTAACCCATCTGACAGGAATAAGTAACTCTTCATGTTCTAATATACATTATTTATTTTAAAATTAAACTTTGGTTTAAGAAAACGTGATATTAATTGTCATTTACCAGAGAATCGCAGTTAAATATTTGTGAGGTGCAATCCGTGTGCTTATACATTTGAAACAATAGTTGCTTCATCTCTACAAACGAAAAATAAAGATTTAAGTTACAAATGCGTCTGAAACAGATAATTATGTATAGTTAATTAGTGTTTCATAGAGTTCTTTTTATAACTTGGAATTATGTATGTATTTATTGAAAAAAAACTATGAAGAGTTTGGAATGCAGAAAATTTTTTTTAGCAAACAAGCACGCAAACAATGTACTGTGGAATCGACATAACATTTACTGTACACAATTTGCTGATTACAGTTGTTTCGTTACTACTACAATTTCATTTGTGTTTGATCGAGTTAGTCACACTGAGATTGTTTCTGGTAATACTAAGGTTCCTCTATCATGCTGATTAACAGTTTAAATGGCCTTGTCACACAAACTTATATTTTGTAAGTCAAAATATACGTTCACATAGTTGGCAACTTGTCGACCAATGATCTCATGCACTTATTTTGTATATGAGTTCAAGACAGTGGAGCATACCAGTTTTCAAATAGGTCAGTTCGTATGTAAATCTGACAATTCGAAGTAGCCAGTACAGGAACGTTTGAGCTGCGTTTTCCCGCATAGGCCTCCAGGAAGGCAGTTGAGAGGATGGTGTGGCAGGGGTGTTAGATGGCAACTCCAAAATCCTGGTACTGACGCCAAAAAAAAAGCTGGTACTTTAAACAAAAACCTGGTACATGGAAAAAAAATTCTAAAATGCATACAGTCATGAAAAACTAAGAAGTACTAAAACATGTGTTAGGTGTTTTAAGAGAAAAATATACTGAAAATGTTAAAAAGAATACTCTTTGTTAACAGAAAGTCAGAGGTACACATCTACCACAGATGTTAGCTTAAGAGAATGCAAGTAACTTTTGCGAAAACCCAATAGGCAACAGTTTGCACCCGTGGCAAATATTGGGATACAATAACTATATGCGCTAATTCATGCTCAAATTCAGGAGAAATTGTGTCGTGGCAAAAAACATTTTTTTTTGTGTAGAAAGGTTCTGCTGAAAATACTGTTTAATTATGCATTTTAAGGGCGCAGTCTACCGCAATTTTCATCATCATTATTTTATTTTTTATTTGTACCACATATTTTTTTTCTTATTTTAGACACAAAATGTGACTAAATTTGGCCGTTATGAAATTTTTTATCTCTCATAGTTTTCGGGTAATGGCTTGTTAAAGTCATATTTTGCATGTTTCTGTTTTAACGACCACACTAAAACCAACTGATATACCAAACTGAAAAAAATCACAGTGGATAAAGACAGTGTAGGCTACAATGGCATGCTCATAAAATTAAAGAATAAAATTTATTTGTATTAACAAAAAATATTGAATCTTTAAAATTTTTATTTTCAGTCTCAGAATTTTTTTAAAATTCAAATAATTTTTATTCTTTAATTTCATGAGCATGTCATTGTAGCCTGCAATGACTTTATCCACTGTGATTTTTTTCAATCTGGTATATCAGTTGGTTTTAGTGTGGTCGTTAAAACGGGAACATGCAAAATATGACTTTAACAAGCCATTACGCGAAAACTATGAGAGAGAAAAAAATTCATAAGAGCCAAATTTAGTCACATTTTGTGTCTAAAATAAGAAAAAAATATGTGGTACAAATTAAAAATAAAATAATGATGATGAAAATTGCAGTAGCCGCGCCCTTAACACACTTGGATGCAAAATCCTGAAATCCTGGTACATTCGCGTACCAGGACCCTGGTACGTCTAACACCCCTGTGGTGTAGGGATGCTGGGATGCTTGCCAACGGTGGGTAGCCCAATAGAAAGACAAATTACCATTATTATGACTGGCTGGACTTTAGAATCAATGTAGGCTACTTAGGTTATATATAAAAGAAACTTAAATAAGTACATTATGAACTAGCGTACATAAAAGTATATTTTGTTTTATGTAGGCCTAATATTTTTGTATTAAGCAAAATTTATGCAATCACGTAAACTAAAATTCCTGTAAACCTAGCTATAGTAGTGGGTCTCTTGCGATGGAATGGTAGGTAAATAAATGCTAAGTTTCAATTTAACTTTATAAGTTTTTGGAAGGTGATATTAAAGAACTACAAAAGAACAGTCCTAGCTATAGTTATCTGCCAACTTTATGAGCAAACATTTCACCAGAATTAAGTTTTCTTTGATTGTGTAATTTCTTCTTTCTCCTAAATGTCAGAAATTTTGGCGTCGGAAACTACATCCCAGAAATACGTTGCTAGGGGAAAATATTTGCTCAAAGTTGGCAAAAATTGTTTATGATTGTTTTTTTTTTTTTTGTATATTGACCGTGTATAATGTAGGATTTTAAATTAATGCATTTAATGCCATTTTATGTACCGTGCTGCCTTAAGACATTTCAGCCTAATACAATCTCGACGACACCCTAAGATTCCCGGTACAATAACAGAAGTCTGCAGTAAATAATCTTAAAGTTTCTATGCCAAGCAACTGAAAACCTAAATTTTAGCCAACTTACCTTGTGTGCAGGGGGATAACATGCTAAAACTTATGCACATGTAAGTTTACGCATAGGCCTATTCTATTTAATTAGTTGGATTAACTTATCGGTATCTGTGGTTATACATATTGCAAAAAAGTATGTTAAACTGTGTGTTTTATATATAAATTTTTGTGCAGAGTAGTTGCAAAATCTCATTCAATAAACTTAATAAACATTTTTAAGTATCGTTAGTTATTCATGACACACTGCCATCTCGTAGCAATTTTATTAATTTTCTATCTTATTTTATATGTAAGTCTACCTCTTAATCTGCGCAGTACAGTCACATATGCAATTTCTATATAAGTTAGTGTAATTGTATATTATTAGTAAAAATATTTTAATAAATTAAACAATTAATGCTGTATCGTCTCCTAACATGTGACACAGCTACAAAGATTAGGTTTGCTATGACAGTTGGTCTTTTTGTCATAAAGATATTTAGAAATTTGCGATTTCTTGATGAGAATTCTTAAGCGGGCGTGGTACATAATTCAACGCTAAAGGCATTAATCTATAACTGTAGGTTCCTTGAGACCAATTTGTGAAAATTAAACAATAGCATTCCTAGACAATAGTTTTAGCCAAGGCTTTAAACAAAATTGTTTTCAATGTTACGAACTTCTGAGGCACAATCTCTGACGTCTGAATCTGGTGCATTTATCTGCGGTGCAAGAGATCATGCATAACAAATTAATAATTCTGGATAAATATTTACTTATAAAGTTGGCAAATACTATTACCTAGGATTGTCATAGAGTATTTTATCCATAATGGCTTACGAAAAAAGCATAGAAATCAATTGATGTTTTCAGCGTTTATTTATCTACCACACACTCTTAAAGCATATTTGAGTAGCCTATAACGTAGCAAAAGTTAAATATGGATCATAAGAATGTGTTTAGAATTTTTGAAGACTATAAGTGATAAAAAAAACTTATATTCTTGTATACACTGGCAAGTGAACTAAGATTGTGCTTCATAAAAAAATGTTTTGAGATGCCAGGAACCTAAACTAAAATTATAACTTTTCAGTTGGACCCCATAACCTTTACTCACATGATATATGATCATTTGGAGGCTTTAACATGTATGCTGTTAGAAAAATTTTTGTTGCATTAAATAAATTTGTAACTGTAGTAATTTATAAGGCTTTTGATGGTTTTAATTAATCAGCAAAGTGTTCATAGACAATAACAAAATATGTCCGGAATTGATGCTTTACTTTTTCACTTTATTTCATTAGTACTTTACAAGATAAACAACTCGCTGCAAATGTATCATGGCCGCTGGCTTCAAGGTGTTGCAAATTCACATACAACCTTCTGAAGAGTGTGAGAGATTATTTTGAATATTTGACTTCAAAATTAATTTCATTCGAGAATCACAGAGAGGAGACCATTACGAGATTTTCAGTGATTTTGCAATGGAATTAAACAGTATTTCAACAATTGTCCCCTAGATCCTGATTCTAGATCAGTTGGATTGATGAAATATATTTCGTAAATACATTGATTCAATTGTATTGACGATGGTGCAGTATTGTCTGTGGTGTCTGCACTTAAGTATGTAATAGTTGACATCCCTGGTAAATACAATTTTATTTATTTTTTCCCCTCCCAGAAAAGTAGAATTCTCCTCGGAGCATTGCAGGCATAAGCAAGTAAGTGTAGGAAGCAATCGTGTATTGCACAATGTGTCGCTTACCAATTTGGTTGTCACATTTGTATAAAAATTTGTTACAAGGTAGTTGAGCGACAAAATACTAAGCTGCAGTCATACTTCGGCCAAGCAAAGGCATAACTGTTTGGTTTTATGTGATTATTATAACAAATTTTATTTTAATAGTGGCATACTAGTATCGAAATATTAAAACATTTTCTTAGTCCATTTAATGTACTCCAAATATTATATTACCATATTTTCTTAGCTGTTTAATGGACTAAACAAATTACTACGTTATATTCCAGAGATTAGATTTTAATTTTAGCTGCAGGTAAATGTGTATTTAAAGAATAAAAAAATCCCTCTTTAATATCTCTAGTTCAAAATGTACAGTATTTTGTGAACTGTTTCATACAACTGTTTATTAGAAATGAATAGTATGCATTTTCTGAACTGATTTCTGTAAATCCACATAGTGGATATTTTAAATGTGGATTATTCTTAGGAACTACATATATCATAATTAAGAGCACAAAGTTTTTAAGACTTACAGTAGGTGTGTTTCATGCTGCATTTAAATACTGGAGACAAGAAACTGGGCATGTAATTTGTGTTTCAAGATTCTTCCAGAATGTGTGTTCCTGTGTTTGTAATTATCAATTGATTAGCAAGAATTTTTTTTAATGGTTTGTAATCCATGGCTAATGGGATCGTTAACCTTACTGCTTTATACTATCAGTATATTGGTAATGTGTGTCATCTTAGCATACGAACTGTTTTTTATAAAGCAGCTATTTCATTAAAACTAACTTATCATTGGACCATTTCTTGTACATAAAGATGTGTTATGTTGAAAGTATGTAACTCTGATACTGGTACTCACTTATTGGTACACAGCATCATACATTACAATGAAATTTAAGCGAACTGTATGGAAGCAAGATACACAAATATTAGGCATTTTTTTTACTCCTTGTCATTTTACTTCACTTTTACGTGTGTTAATGTATTGTTTCAGGTACTGTAGTTTCCTAATGCATTGGCTAATTGATGAACTTGTGAGTGTTGTGCCAGCATGGGTGTTGATACCTGTACATGGAGAGTAAGGATTGGTACATTTAACTGCCACAGTGCTGGTTACCGATGTGATGTAGGCAGTAGTAGGCCTACATCAGAAATATATCTGCAGTGTGCATTGGATTTGCAAGCTGGATTGGCTTTGCATTTTATTTTATTACTGTCCACTCTATAGATAATTGCAGGCGTTGAAACAAATCCAGGACCTTGTTTTACTTGCAAAAAGTGTGGCGTTGTACTCAAAACTGCCCATGGTTATTGTAACCATGTAAGACTTCATTCAAACGATAGGAAGTTTGTTTTTGAATGCTGCTTTAACAGATGTGTGGTTAAATGTTTAACCTACTTTTCTCTTAAGAACCACATTTACAGAGAGCATTCAGGCAAAGCGAATAGATTTCATTACAGAGTCATCACTAAAGACATCTCTTGAACCAGAAGTGTTCGCCTGTCAAGTGCGTCTTTGCAAAAATAATTTCCATTCAATACATGAGTTACTGTGTCATTTGAAAGATCATCTTCAAAAGCTTGACAAAATAAATTGTCCATTTACTGGCTGCAAGTCAAAGTCATTTGCAACTAAAGGTGCATTTTCAACACACGTTTCCAGACACCACAGGAATGTTACTGATCAATGTTTTAAGAAAGCAAATACAGGTATTAGTAATGACATAACTAATAATGAACCGTGCACTGCAGACAGTACTGAAGATTTATCCTCTAACAGCTTAATTGTTGACAAAGACAACAGCTTTATTCCCCATTTCGTGGATGATTTGGAAGGTAAATACTGCTTGAACCATAACCGTCCTGTGAACTTTAGCATTGTTTCGTCTACAGAAACACATTTTCCAGGTAGCACGTGATGCAAGTACGTATAACGTGTCATATCAATCAGCAGTCGAACTATGAACAATGGATCACAGGCTAACAATCCTTTCTGTACACTATCTGCATTATTGTTGAAACGCAGAAATGAATGCAGAAGAAAGTATTTGTCTCTTGACATTACTTCTCCAAAATTTGGCGTCTGAAGAAGCCAAAATGACTCTGAAAAAATAATCTTTCAATGTTGGTTTTCTGCACATACCCATCCCAATTTCTAATGCCACCATTGCCTCAATATCCTCAACAGTACAGTCCTTCCAGTAAACATACCTTGAACGTGGTGAAAAGTCATGAGTTTTGTCCAAAAACTGTTCTGCATAAATATTTGTTTGCTCAGAAACATGTGCAAACACCGATTTTGGCATAAACTGGGAAAAATCACTTTTGTGTGCGGAAGTACTGAAGGTAAATATACAACTCAAAAGGGGAAACTTACCTTGTCGGTAACTTTTTTATTGCCACTCTACAACTCAAGTGAAATGTAGCTCATTTACGTCTCATTGTTGAAAGTCTTACATAAAAATGATAATATCGTAAGTAGAAAGGAAATGTATGTCCTGGGGCAGGGGATGGGGGATCGGACACTCGGACACACGGCGACCATCTTGGATGACGTCACCCATCGCCAGATGACGTCACTTGATGACATCACCCGTTGACGTCACCCATCACCCGATGACGTCACTTGATGACATCACCCGTTGACGTCACCCATCTTTGATGACATCACTTGCTGGCCATCTTGTATCCTAGAATTATCTACTCATGCTCTATTATTCCAACCAGATCATTCCCCCCACTCCGGCTCCCCAGACCAATCCCCTCATTCCACAGGATCCGCAGTCCTATCCCCCATGATGAATCGACCTTGGTAAACCATACTGTATTCTATAATTTTCTACTCATGCTCTGTCATTTTGCTATCTCAGCTCCACAGACCAATCCCCCTGCTCTGACTTCCTAGACCAATCCCACCACTCTGGCTCCCCAGTCCACCCCCCCCCCTAATTCTAGAATTTTATGCTCGTGTTCTGTAAAGTGCATGCATATAAGGACGAGAAGTGTATGCTATAGTTAATCGTTCATTCACCTCTATTGACACATTAAAAAATTTTATTAAATAAGCTGCCGATCCCTGGGTTGGTAGGCAAGCACCTTGACATCTGAGATACTACAAATTGCGAGAGTCCAAGACTTTTAAGTATGTTATACATGGAGCACCATTATTTGTTATTATTTTAATTTTCAAACCATTTTATAGTACTTAATTATAATGTAATAGTCTGCTATGTAAATATTGATTGTGTGTACATGGACTGTTGCATCTGGTGCTCTTTAAGAAAATATATGACAGGCATATGAAATAACTTCTCACAAACACACAGGAGTACACATTAAGAACTAATATATTAAAAAATTACATAAATAAATACAATAATGATTTACAATACATACATATAAACACTATATTTCTGGAGATGTCTGGACAGGTCCTCGCCCCACCAATGTCCTGAGGTGGACGAGGACTTCCTCCTGGAAGCGAACGGTGGTGGTGTGATGGATCTCTGCCATAGTGTGCTGGGCCTGCAGTTGGAGCCGCAGGTCCAGGATTTCCTCCTGCTGACCCCAAACCTGGGCCTGCAGCACAACAATCTCTCGCCTTACCTCCTCCCCCCATATCCACCCTCGTCCTCCAATTCTTCACCATCAGAGAAGGCACCAATGTCCTCCTCATCCTCATCACTCTCGTCCTGCTCCTCCGCCACAGGCACCAAAGGTGCCACTACCATCACTGGTCGCACTGGAGGCGAACCTATGCGAAGTCTCTTCGGAGCAGGCACGGAGGATTTGGCAGGTCGTTTCCCTGGCGAAAAAATTCCAATGAATACCACCTCGCTGGAGACAGCAGCATCCTGCTGCTGTAGGAGAATCAATGGTGATGTTGGCGGTAGTGGTGGAGCTTATGTCTGACAAGCAGACACCCCAGCCACAACAGCATCGTACACCTCGTCTAGAGCATAGTCATCATCGCAGTCCCACACATACTTGCTCGACATGTTAACGTAAACTGAAGTCACAAGAGCTCCCTGTACACATCCCCTCCCATCCAGTCAATGTATTGTAAGACCACACTTCCCCTCCCTTCATCTGACCACAATCTACTTCACCAGTCTTAGGGATGGCCCAGGTGCCACCAAGTCGACCAGTTAATAGGATGGTCTCAACTATCACGCTAGCAACTACCTGGAACGGCGGAGCGTGAGTCAGGCGTTGCGGCTGCCCTGGAGGGATCTGCACTTTGTCGAGCTTAATGACCTAAGCCATTAGACTGCAGGACAGCCCCGCTCCTCGTGAGGGCGAGACGACGAAACTGCACGCCTTACCCCAAACAGCTTATCCCCTCGAGTTTCAACTTGTTCAATGTTTGTAAGTGCTGTCATCACAGACTGCCCTTTAGACACACTCAGTACAGCAGTTCGTACCATTACCAATAAAAAGAAATTTTCTAGTAAATAATATATTTATTTACTCCTTCATACATAAGTATTCGCATTATTTATATATAATGTCCAATTTGCGAACACAACAGTTGTGGGGAGTGTCAAGTTTATTTGCTTTGGTAATGAAATGCGTGGGACATAGTCATTTTGTTGTATATTCATTGATGTGCAGTACCAGTCAAAAGTGTTTTATCGCTATAATGTCCTGTTTATCAACTAGCATAATCGTGTGTTATGATGCATTTATAATAAAGTTTATGAATGTGTGCATATGTAACGTTCCGCCATATAACTATGCAGAAGGTTCCTAGAGGCTTAGGTCTGGGCAATACACTATGCTGATAAAACTTTTATAAGTATTATCTGCATATTGTACATGCGGTTTAGAGACCGAAATAGGATTAGGTACCCTAACACAAAGCAGACAATGAACACCAAGACAGATGATAGCAAAAGAAGAAGCGTACAGATGGATATACAGAGGAAAAGAAAAGTAAGAGTGAGAAATGTGAGTACGATACTACCGACAATTATTGTAGTGTGAATTACATGAATAACCAATTTACATTCACCAACTCAGTTGTAAAAGCCAAAATAGCAGATGTATCATGTCTATCTCGACGTCTCTTGCACTCTTAGCGTACCCTCACCTCTTACCACCCAGCAAGCAGCCAAAGATAACTTCCCTGGAATGATCGTCTAGATCTTCGGGCACTGAGCTAAAGTTCCTGGCATCTTCAAGTCGTCTTCTCACTGTTGAAGTTCATTGTTGACATATGAGGTAGTGTTGAAGTACTGAAAAAACATATGAAGAATGAATAACGAGTGAAATTAAAGCATATATAGCTTCAAACACCCCAATTCCCCTTCAGGCAAGTCTTTGATTATATCCATATTGTATGGTGTGAAGACGATCTTCGCAAATTTGTCGCTTTTCGTCCATCCATGTGAGTGCCAGTTAATTGGTGCAATGCATATATAATTCGTGACGGTATGATCTTATGCTGTTGACATTAATTCGCATTACATGTTGATTCTTCATTATACACTTATAATCATTGAAAGACAGCACATTTCTGGTGTACTCAATTAGCACAACACCAATAGATAGCATGTTGCTGTAAAGTATCTAACCAACAATCACTTGCGTGCAGTGTAGGCCACAGTTGTGCGTCATGTGCATGCCTGTGTTGGAACAGATAGAGAACAATTTGAACACATGCTGCCTAGAAACTTACAAGGTGCAATTAAGATAAAAGTTATGTTATCACTGTCGTGTTATGTGCTGGTACGTTTACATTGTAGTTCCTGTGTTTCTAGCAATATTAAACAATAAAACATGTTTTGTTTTAGTGCATTTACACGTACCATTAAAGAGGTCCTGCCTGCGCCCCGGTACCTCTTTCCCATTACTATTTGTCATGTGTGCTGCATACCCCACGGTAATAAAGTTGTACATCGTTAGTGTTCCTCGGAAGCATGCCACCATGTACGTGCTATACGAGTTGCTTACCTGTTGGCATTGCCACAGTTCCCCGACTATTGAGTGCCTGTATCTCAGAAATGGTTTGTCTGATCGTGTTTGGACACATGCATATTTCTTGTTCCTTATGTCAATCCGGTTCTATATTCACTAGGATGGGCAGCAACAGGCGTACTTGTTCAATAATGCATGCATAATAACAGAGATGACCACATGTTTCTAACGCATGGGATGAGATGGTGTTCACACTTTATTCCCTGCATACGTGTTGTCATGCATACGAATTGAATCCGGAAGGTCAGCGTTCCATTTGTAGTGGTAATTGAATTATTGTCACTTAACATTATCATTAACACAAATTTCACGGTGATATTACGCCCATACTATTAACGATAGAGGAGTGGGTCCTCTACTCATTATCCTTGATTTAGGTCTGGCTAGCTGTACCCGCGACCTTTTCCGTGAATTTATCCCCCACCCTGTATATTATATTTGTGTGGATGTGTGTGAGAGAGAAATAGTCACACATCAGCGGTACAGCTGAAATCACTCGCAATGGCCATGCCGTATAATGTACATTACTGTACTTGCCACAATTAGTAGACGAAAATCATGCATTTTTAAGTATGTCCAAATTAAACTTCTGCGTGACTTAACTAAAACACGACTTTCTAACTGATAAGTGGAACAGATTGGATGCTGTCTAACATGTTAAAAATATTGGTCTCACCACTGTTCGATATTCAAGTCTATAATGGCAGTCGAGCAGTGGTAACCGTAAACGTGACGGACGCTACCGTGTGGAAAAAAGTAACCGTCATTAAGATAGTAGTCTCAGTAAAAAAACACTTGAAAAATTAAGGATGGCCATCTTCACGTGAAAATAAATGGTGATGTATATGAACACAATAGCAGTAACCGAAAACGTTACGGCTGCCTGAAGTTTCCGTTAAACATTTAAGGCTCTGCATCAGTCACATTTTGGATTTCTTTACTTTTCACATGTTTAATTCTGAGAAGAAAAAGAAATAAATTCGCGATAACAGCATGAATTCTATTTACTTTGTGCTACAATACAAGTATCGTAGTTAAACTTTTAAATTATATTTAGCTCGTAATCAGTCGAGCAATTTTTTTTTATTTTTAACACTGTTAGAAAAAATTTCCGTGAAATTACGGAAAAGTACTGGCAAAAAATTATCCAGAAATCTTCGTAAAGTAACGGACACCAATTTTTCTTGATGACGGAACCCTCCGTAAAATTACGGACAATCCGTTTTCCGAAAAAAAAATAAATTTCTTTAAACTACTAACACTCCATTTTCCAGAAATTCTACATTTACTTATTAACTATGATATCTCGAGAATATTGCGCACTATTTAATAACCTGAAAAATTTTTCGCATTTGTTGGTATTCGAACCCACGACCTTATAGTTACCAGGCAGAAGCTCTAAACACTGTACCAAAGTGACAACTTACGAGTAAGCGAGTTCCATGCAGTAGTACGATATAAACTTTATAAGAGACAACTCTTGTACTTGACATCCTGATTTTAGAGAACTTTATTAGTTACATTATGAGAAAAAGATTTTATTCTGTAGAAATAAATAACTTTAAAGGTACATAAACCCTAGCGTAAAACACAGAGAACAGGAGCGATTTTTTTTCAGCTGTGTTGAAGCAAGGAGAATTCAAGATGTGTGTGGCCATTGAGAGGGGTAGGCTATAAGGGTATGTTCTAAGGATAGGGAGGGGGCAGGAGAGGCTACAAGGGATGCTTTAAGACAGGACAGTGGTATATCATAAGGAGAGGTGGGTTATGACAGGGAGGGGGTATGCCATAAGGGTAGAGATAGGCTAGTACAAGCATAGGGTGCTGGAGAGGGGGCAGACATCCACTTCCCCCTTATGGTGTTTATGCATAACTTGTACCAAAATGGTCCGCTCCCCTCACTTCCCCTCCCCCTCTCTCCTATGCCCAACCCCTTCTAGGGCGGGGCTTAAGCCCTCAGCCAATCACAGACCTCATGGTACTTAGGGGATATTCGTACCGAAAGACCCGAACAACCAATCCCAGCCTTGGGCACGCCCCATAATGGCTCTGTAGCCCAATAGCAGCACCCGGGGAGGGGCGGACAATTGCTATTCAAATGCACCTTATGCCGGTTTTGCTCCCAGTTGGGCCATAACACCCACATGGTCACTATTCTGAACACTTCCGTCACTTATTGGACTGTTTAGCCCTTTGTCCATGCGCGAACCGAGGCCTTGTTTGTATTAATCTTCTATTCGCGGCAAAGTGTGGACAACCAGGAAGCAGCACTTAACTTCTATTACCTTAGCTTGTCTTGTCTTCTTTTCGCTTAGTACCACTGTGCATGCACATTAACTCCAGGATTCATGGTGATTATTAATACCACGTTTTTTTAAGAAACACAGTACAATATGCTTTAAAATTGCAGAAACATAGTTCCATGAATTTATGGAAAGTTACGGTTAAACATCCGTAAACTGGCAATACGGACAAAATTCCTTAAGCAAAAAATACGGAAGCCACTTCCGTAAATTTACGGTACTTTTCTGTAAATATTTCCGTGAATTTACGGAAATTTTTAACAGTGAATATACTGGACTGATTGCTGCATAAATATAACTTAAAAGTTGAACTGTGATGCTCGTACTTTAGCTGAAGGTAAATATAATTCACGCTACTGTTGTAAATTTCACGTTTCGCTTCTCAAGATTCCATAGTAGCGAAAAATAAAACAGTCTAATATGGCGACTGATGCAGAGTCTTAAGTACAACTGTGCAAATTCAAAGCTAAATTTCAGTTTTCCTTCTGCTTGTTGACAGCGTAAGAAATCATTTATTACTTATTTTTGTCGTCAGTAATACGGCAGACTTAAGCATTATGTTACATTTCACAATTTAAAGTACCTACAGTGAACTAACAGAAGAAAAATCATTTTGCATTGAGGATAACTGCTAAATGTTACATTGGGAGGGTACCCGATCACACCCAAGTGCAGAATCCTGCCTGGCGCCCGTAGGCATCTGTCTGCCCCGAAGTATTACAATAAGTAAGGCCTTAAAATCGACAAGCAGTGGAATACGAAGGACAGGGGAAACTGGAGTACCCTGGTACAGCCTGCTGGAAAACGGCAACGTCAGCTAATTTAGCCCACTTGCGAAACATCTGGGTGTATAATATTTAATTATTTACTGCTGTGTTAACTATGTGAATTATTATTTTTTTAATGTATTGTTTCTACAATCCTATAATATAAGCTCAGGATATGAAAGTAGTCAAACATTATTACATTACAATCGTTACAATAAATCAATATGCATTAACAATAATAACATAAAATTATTCCATATTCTTAATATTATTATAGCACAATAATACACAAAGTAGTTATGAAAGACAAATTACTTAAGTCAACTTTTAAAATATAAGAAAACGTTATGAATACTAAATAAGTGTTAGAAATTAAGAAGTTCATCAATACTATAGCAATTTTTTTCCCATTAAATACATTTTTCAATGTTTTAAGAAATTTCCTTTCATTATTTAGTGCAGAATCTTTTATAATTGTTTGATATTTATTATATATTTTAGTACCTGTACTAAATGGTCCCTTTTTATAGGGTGTGGATTTGCAGCCTGGAATATGAAAATTATTTCTGGATCTAATGTGTGTATGAATGCTTGAAATTAGTTTATAAGTTTTTATTTTTACATTTATAAATTATATTATATTATAAACGTAGACACAAACCATTGCCCATAACTTCAAATTCAGAAATAATGACCTGTAGAACTGTCTGGGGTTCTTTGCTGCAAGTATCCTGATTACTTTTTTATGCACTTTAAATACTCTCTTAGCATCAGTTGAATTTACCCATTGAATAATTTCACATTTCATAAGGTGATAAAATTAGTGTAATTAATCATTATTCCTGTATTAGTTATGAAATGCGTTATGAAATTAACAGACAATAAAGAGAAGTTAATTTTTTTGGAATTATCCAGGATTGAAAAAAAATGAAGCTCCTCATTCTGCTAGATTCACTTTTGACAATGTAGTTGGAACAAGATTAATGCCGGCCCATTTTACCTTGGTGGCGTTCACTTAATTCCCTAGCTTATAATATTGTGGACGCGTCGAATATACTGAGTATCAACAGTCTCCTACAACAAGTTGTCGGTCGCAGCCTGCTACAGAAATACTTGCGGGTACAAAAGTGCATTAAAATGGGCACGATAGCTCATTGAAAAACGTGGAAAGCGTTCAGAACAATTACTACAGTAATCGGACCACAATCAAATACTCGTTTCTAATCCCGCTTTTGAACTAAGTTATTATTTCTCTTTGTCTAAGCATGTATGATTTATTTACTGTCAATGTAGCAAATAATTTGCCCTTTCTTCAGGAGATATGCATAATTTTTTTAACTTAAGTGGAGTCCTCGCCTGGCGCATGGGTGGCGCAGTGTGTCACGCGTATTCTGCTTAACGTATTCATATTATTACTACGTTTAGGATAAAACTTCAATCCAGATTGAACCTGAAGTGGAGTCAACTCGGAGTGAATGTATAGCGAACATGGATTGACGAACTGTGTTTACAGTAAATATTACAATCCAGATTGAACTGTGAACAAGAGCCAAGTTGAAGTCAACCTGGACTGAAAATGTAATCATGCTATCTATCGGCGACAGTACGAAGCGGAGAACAGATGACAAGCAAAAAATAAGAGTTGCTCCAAATAAGGTTTTTCTTTATGAGATGCACCACTTGTCTTGTTCCGTTGCTTTATAAAAACAGTTTAGCTTTACAAATACCTGCTTTTAACGCTGTCTGTTAAATTATAATGTGTTCTCTGTTTTTTAAACCTAACCACAACACGTAAGAACACAATATAGTGGCAAATTTGTCCTGCACATTTTCTTTTCAGTTCAGTCTGTGTTTACAATAAACTCTCAATCCGGATTCTTCACTCCAGTCCACCTCAACAAGTGGAGTGGACTATCTCGCTTCACTACAACTTCAGTCCACAACAAAGTGTTTATAGTAAAATTTCAATCTGGATTCCTCAGTCCACTCCAGCTTCAATCCGGATTAAATTTTACCCTAAACATCCTATAAATTTTATCTACAAAAAGAACACACACTTGAAACTACTCTTGTATACTATTGAAAATTCAGCATGCTTGTTAGAAATATGGTTTTCAGGCCTCTCAAAATGGCTAAAAACGGCTTTTTCAGACTGCTGTCACGTTAAAAATACCAATCGGAATCATAAAACCAAAATAGTGAAGCAGCGTTGGATTTTACTACGCACTTTCCGTGAATAAATAGTAGTGTCACTGCTTAAGGGCACGGTATAAAGCTATTTTCGTAATGTTTTTATATTTGTAGCAGACAAGTAATTTGTTTTCTTATTTTAGACATAAATTGTACCTAAGTTTCACTCTTTGAAATTTTCTTTATCTCTCATAGTTTTTGCGTAATGGCTCGTAAATGTTAAAATTTGCGTGTTACTGTTTTATGTACTGCAAGCAAACCAACTGACACAGCTAACTAAAAAATTCGCACTGAATAACGATGTTGTAGGCTACAGAATCTCCTACATAAAAACAAATAAAACTACTTTTTAAAATAAAAATATTGCTTAAATTAGAAATTAAAATTTTTAAAAATTAAATAACTGTTTTAAAATACAAAAATATTTTGTTTTCTGTTTTTCTATATAGGAGACCTTGTAGCCTATAACCCTAGTAGCAATGTTTGGTTGGACCAACGTTGGCCCAACGTTTGCGTGCTACGTTGGATCAACATTGAAATGTCACGTGAAACAACGTAGGTCCAACATCGATTTTTGGTTGGATTTTTACTAATTTATTGCAGTGGCCCAACGTCGTTGGATTGTTCAAATTGTGTGTGTAACTTACGTAATTCCAATCATTTTCCAGCGTTGGGCCAACGTTTCTCTAGAAAAATGCACACAAAATTGACTCTATACAATTTAATCTAAGTACAATATTAATAATTACTTTAATTTCATAATTCCTGTGGGTTACACATTAAAATAAATAAAAAAGTTTCGACCAGAATCGTGATAGATTCGTACCATAGTCAAAGATTATACCGTGGTCCTTGTTTCTAGAAGCCCATTGCCTTACCAATTGCTCTACGCTGCCACATAATCAATGCTATATGAAAAACAAATGTTTATTTAATAGTTGAACTTACAATAATAAAGGAAGATGTATCATTTGCTAATGTTATGTTTCCAAACAATGCCATGTTCAGCAAACCTACATACCAAATGGTGGGTTACACAGCGTTAACCTAACGTAAAGGTGCATACCTATTGCCAAAGGTGTACTTACCAACGGGTACGTAACAATTAGCGAAGAAATTAAAATTTACAAAAATACTGCCCTGTAATATTGGCTTGCATTTTTTAATCTGATGGAGTGGTTTTGTTTTTCGAAAGAAACACTATTTGTGTCACTGGGATAGTCTGTTTACAAACTTGTTGCCAACGTCAATCAACATTCAAACAAAAGACTTTCCGTGGTTGGCATAATGAGGGTTATATGATGTAGGACCACGGCCGTAGAAGAACAGGTCTGGACACTCGCCTGGATATTTGACCCCCTTGTTGTTTGGCTGTAGTTCACCAAGTTACCGAGAATATTGTGTTTTATTGGCGCTGATGTTACGGCGGTCGGACTAAACTCCGCCCACTTGCTTTCCGCTAAGATAAACAATTTATCAAAACGTATTTTTTATCAATGTATGAAATACTTTCTTCATTCACAAATTTAAGAAAAGGCTCCAGCAATCTTTATTTACTTTATAAATTTAACAATGGAAAAAAGTGGACGGAGTTTGAGTCCGACCGCCCGGAAAACAGCGCCAAAAAGTACGACATTCTCGGTAACTTGACGAACTACAGCCAAACAACAAGGGGGTCAAGCAAAATACATTGTTAGATAGGCGAGTGTCC
>PNEQ01129457.1:0-17604 GCA_003012365.1 Medauroidea extradentata
ATGTTGTTTGGCAGCCACAACATTGTTTGTTTCTAGTTTCCGAATTTAATCATCGTAAGTCTGTATGGTATTAGAGAAGTTGAATGAAGGACATCTTCACTTACATGTGATTAATGAACTTATTGTGCATTGGATTAACTTGTATGTATTGAGATCTTAAATATAAATTGATTGAAATCTCCCTCCTGGCTTGTTTCCGCGTAGCTAGCGTGTTTCCTCGTCCCAGTGTCGAGCTATAAGTGAGTTCACGAGTGTTTTTAAGGAGTGTAGGATTGCTCCTGGGTGCGTGGTTACACTCGGCGCATATTCAACGGCCTGGTGTTAGCTGTGAGCCTACGATCCACGGGTTCAAGTTAAAGTTGAAGTCTACGGCCATGGTTGAAGTGATAATGTCGCTTGTAGGCCTCCCTTCATACTAGCTGCGTCGTCATAGTTTAGTGACGTCTTTACACACACTTTACACTTAAAATAAATTTCACAGGTACCATCAACATTAACGGAAACTCAATAAAAGCCAATTCATTTTAATCATTTAACTTTTTCAAAAGCGAGGCCCTCTAGAATGTGCGGCCTGGGGCAAATGCCCCTTTCTGCTCCCCCTCCCTTTTTTATAATTTAAGCCCTACTTTTTTTCCATATTGCGCCAGCCTCTAGCGTAGTGGTTTAGGCGCCAGTTTACAGTGCGAGAGGGCCTGGGTTCGAATCCTTGCTCGGGCATGGACGTTGTGTTGTTCTTTCACCTCACTTCACCCTCATCGGCTTGTAAGACGTCAAAGGGGCAGTAAAACCCTCTCACCACCTTGCCTACATTGCAATGCAAACCAATGGCTTTTAATTTTTTTATTAATGTCCGGGACAAAATGTTTTGGAATCTTGACTTTATCGCACATACCACAACAAAATAAATTTCCCTTTAGGTACCATTGTAATGTGTAGTTACCGTCCAATTCACCAGCATCATACTGAAATGTTTATTTATGACGCACGTACGTGTATGGTTCGCGCTGTGAAGAGGGAGGAAAGATAAAGAAGGGAGGTCTGCCTGCTGAGTTGCATCTCCACTCACGCGCCTGCTGAGTTGCATCTCTACTCGCGCGCCTCGCTAGCAACATTTAACCACACGGAACTTGCCAGATATTTTACAGTGGGATTATTAAAGGCTACGTAGCGATGACCAACTGCTTTTAAAGCTTAGTATTGTTTTTAAATAAAACGTGATGGATTTAAATTAGGCAGGCACAATTTTCTTATGATTTTTGACCAAAAAATAATTTAATTAAAATTAATTTTTTTTTTTTTTTAAATTCTGTCCGAGTTATCCGAAGTCCGGGACATCGAGGTCCGAGTTATCAAGGGTTAACTGTACTTAGTTTACACCCTGTTCATATTTTAAAAATGGTAGCCATTTTAACATTTTTTGATACCTACGGAACCATGCTTCAGAGTTCCATAAAACTTTGAACAGATATGCGACATACAAAGCTGACTTGACTTTTGAGTTTTTTTTTTGTCCTGTGTTTATATTTTCAAAATGGTGGTCATTTTAATATTTCAGCATAATATTACATACATTAAAAAATATTTTTCAGAATTTCACCAAACTTAGTACACATATACTACATTCAAATCTGTCTTGACTTTGTGCATTTTGTTTATCCTATGTTCAAATTTTCAAAATAACTGCAATTTTTATATTTTTATCATAGTATTGCATATCTTAAGATTTTTTTTTAGCATTTAACCAAACTTTGTACACATATACTACATACAGAGCTGATTTGACTTTTGCAGGTTTCATTCATCCTGTGTTCATATTTTCAAAATGCCTGTCATTTTTATGTTTTTAGCGCAGTGTATTACTTGGTATATACTACATATAAAACTGACTTGACTTTCACCTACTTCATTCATCTTTTTGTAACATTTTGAAAGAGGTGGCTATTTTTTATCTTTATGATAGAAAGCCACCTCAGAAAATTTTTCCCTCTATTTTATTAAACTTGGGACTTTTATACTACTTAGTAAACCGACTTTCTTTAGTACATTTCATGTATCGTGCGTCTCAATCAATATCATAATTTAATATTCCCAGATTACGTAAACAATTTTAACTTTGACTGTTAATTTGAACTTTTTTTTTGGGGGGGGGGGTAGGGGGGAAAGTAGGCTTATCAGTACAGATAGGAAAATTTCGTGGATTCTATTACTTCCGTGGCAGGACACTGCAATGATCTGACTGACAATAAAACACAGCTTATGATCGCTAGTTCAGCGCTGTAGTACGTCACTACGAATGGGTACAACTTCGAGTCGCCGTTGCTTCCGTCTGTTGCCGCCGAAAACGGAACTGTTTTCAACAAATAAGTTACATTAGTTTTGTGCTGTTTCGCCATCCCACCTATGATTGCCGTCGTCTTTGTGCGCCCATAACCATAGCATTTTGCATCTTCACACTTTGGAAACATTTTCCGAAAAAGAGGTCCGGCATGGTCCGCTACAGCAACAGGTAAATTATGCTCGACTATGAACGCGGTGAAGTAGCATTCCACACGAATTGCACTGAAATCATTATTCTGAACACTGAAAAAACCTTTTATTTTACTACATTTCGCTTGAACTTTGGCCGCTTCATTCTTCTGATGTTTCACTGAACCCAAATGCAGTTTAAAATCTCTTCTTCCGCCATGCGCTACATTTAAGTTGCACTTACACACTGTACACTTTGAAAAATTCTCACCTTTTTGCAAATGTGCGGCCCAAGGGACGTCTACACATAAGACTGCAGAAACATTTGTTTGTAAGTTTTATTCTTCACAACGTGTCCCACAATCTCACAAAATTACTGAAGTTTTAGTACAACAAACAAACGCTACATTTCAAATTAACGCCGCCGTCGTGTAAGGACCTGATCCTGCATCTTCGAAGAACCGCAAAAATACTAACCAACTAACAGTAAGCATCAAATTGTTCCACAAAATATTAAAAAAACATTTGCTCACGTAACTAAGTCACTGCAACTATCAATAATGGCGACTAAGAAAACAAAGTTGAAACAGTGCAGCCACTATGGTAAAATTTTATTTTTTTAGTACTGCGCGTTTCTTTTTTCTCACGCCATTTAAAACCGTGCCAAAATATACTGAAATACATCATTCCTTAGCAAAAATTAGTTAAAAAACTGAAAAGCTTGAAATTCGTACAATAACTGATACAGTTAGTAAAATTGTACAAACAACTAAAAATCATACAAACAACAAAAAATCGTACAAAATACGAAAAATTCAAACAAGTTGGCAGCTATGGGGTTTTACTGTATTTATATTTTGGTCTTATTGACAATGTGCAGGCTATTTATGAATGAATAATTTATTCATACATCTATGTTTAAATGTCTTTGGTGACAGGCTGTGACAACCATTTTGACAGAAATTTTTGTTCAGAAGATGTCTACTTATTGATATAGATTAATATTACATTAATTTACTGTCTTGTATTAGTTCAAAAATATTAAAAACAATCATCATACTCACAAAAAGTCCCTCAGGGCTCTGCATCTTATTTCTTTTGGGGCCAATGATAGTTCATATTTACCTTTCTTGGATGCACTTTTAATTGAAAAACTTCAATCCATTGATAGGAATCAATATTTCATTAAGTAATTTTCTGCAAAATACATCTGCAAAACAGTTTTGTGCTCACCAAACATCAATCAGTGTCCTCAGTGTTAGGATACTTTTGGGACAGATATATTATAACTACACTTCTGAAGCATACTTACAATTTAGAAGTCCAATAGCACCAAGAAAGTTCCACAAATATTAAGAGATACAAAATGTAATACATTTTCAAAACAATTATTACATATTACACAAAAAACTTCACCATCTGTTATAAACACAATACAGAAACCCAAGCAGAATAAAGTGTTCAATTTAATAATATATTATAAATACTAACATGCAATAAGAATGACACTAGTCGTCCATTTACTGGTTCTCCTCGTTTTGCTGTCATGACTATATTGTTGAGGAAGTAGTTGCAGCGTTCAATCTGAAACATAATACAAAAGTATACTTATGAGTTTTGCTTACAAATATTTAGGGATGTGCAGCTACCCAAAATTTTCTGGTACGATTTTAAACCGTTAATACTCGAACCTGGAATCAATGTGCATAACTGGATCCGATGTATTTCGGATCCTTGGAAATACTAAATTCCGGGCCTAAACACATTGACTGTAAAAATTAATACTATCGCAATTATTACAAATCTATTTAAAATATAACATAATAAGGAAAACAAAATAAACAACTTTTGTGCAATACATGACATTTGCAATTTTTTAAAAAAAGGCTTAAAAAATTTTCAATTGTAACTAAATATTTACTAGCATCACCACGTCTCATTTACATCAACTAGTAAGCCAACCGTCACATATTCATACGAATAAAATGGATAGAGTGTTTGTGGAGAAAAAAAGTTTGTTTGCTGTATACGTTTATACAAAAGAATTCATTGTGGGTAATTATAAACTGCCGTTTGATTCTAAGGTCCACGTCTCCAGACGTTTTCATAACATCAACAAAATGTGAAAAAAATAACATGAACAGTAACATGCAATGCATTATTTATTTATGCATTAATTCATTTTAGGGTTTTAACCAGTGTTAACTATTTTATCACATTGTTTTAATTTGATTCAAATAATTATCTTTGTTACATTCACATTTTCTATTTAGTTTAATAATGAACTAATCATGATGTATTTATATTTACAATTTTTAGTGAAGGTATTTCTGCCAAATACGCTTGGTACACCTGCTGATATTTTCTTACCGTAAGATATTTGCTTACACTTCACATAACTTGTGTAGCTAGCTAGCTATGTTGTAACACATTAATGACGCAAAAATTAGTTCAGACAGTGACAATGTTTGTGTGTGCACCTTGTGAGTTCGAAACAACATAATTGTGTTTGGGCATACTTAGAAAAAATTTCCGATGACAAGACTAAACTGTAAAACATGTGGACGCGAGCTGAAAACCACGCCTTGGTGCTCTTCTAGCATGAAAAAACATTTAATGCTGCACAAGAAACAGTACTCTGAATTTTTGTTGCTACAACAGAAAATAAAGACACCGGTACCCAAGAAAAACAAGTGCAACGTGCACTACCAAGTTTTTGTAAACAATGTGTTAAGAACGCAAACGAAAATCCCCATGCTGTTGTTATTACAAACAGTATTGGCAGGATGATAGACTTGGCCTACAGCCTTTCAATATGGTGGATGATGGGAGATTTTGTGAGACGATGCATGTGTTGGAACCACAGCACACAGTTCCAAATTGCACCACATTTTCATGAAGTGTTATTTCAGAACTATTATCAAGTTTCTCAGGATCAAAGAGATGATTACCTTACAAGCCTAGCAGTAATCACTTTGCCAAATATTTATAATGGCCTGCAGCCCTATAAGTTTTAAGTTGCCAGCAGTACGAAAGTGGAAATTATGTAAATGTTGTAAATCCCCTCGAGGCCGTCAAATTGTTGACAGCCAAACAATCACTGCCACTAGCAAGGTCTCAGTTCTCAGTCCAATAATTCAATTTTCATTACAGTATTTCACGGCCAGAAATGCCATGCCAAGTTAGCGTGGCGTATATCTTGTTTTATCTCCTGTTCAAATGGCCCGAAGCACCCTGCCAAGTTAGTGTAGAATATGTCTTCTTGTATCTCATGTCGAAATTGCCCAAAGCGCCTTGTCTTGTTAGTATGTCATGTAGTAGCTTAGGCCTTTGTATTTCACATCACAATCCCTGCCGATACCTCATGTCAAAACTACTGTGTAAACTATGTCTTCACAAAATTTGGACAGACCCAAACCTTGAACATTATTCAAGTACTATAAGCCTAAGTGTGTGTTATGTTCTAATTTATGTATAACCTGTATCAAGTGTTGTAACTTGTCCTGTTGTAAATATACGCATCGTGTGGAACTAAATTTACTTGATTTTCTCCTACAATGAAACCTTTCATGTCAACCTGTGACAATTAATCTAAGGTGACTGACATGCCTTCCTATATTTTTATGCAAGATACAGTCTCTCAGCTTTCATTACTAGGGTGCTTCCTTGTTGGGCTCACTCAGTAGTCACTCACTGGGTCAAGAATAGCTAAAATGCAGATAAATCCAGAAGAGTAACCCCATTTCTCATGCTCTCTATCTTAAGTACCTTCCAGAGTTTCTAAATTTAGCAATACCACAATCAGTAACCAGACAGACATGTAACTACATACAGTTCAGCTCTCTGCCAGTTTATAACATACGTATAAATAATAACATCACTGTAAAAAAAAAAAGAATATACGTATAAATAAATTAATATAAATGACGGAAACAAGAACTTAACGACTAATACATACTTCTGCAACAAACCTTAAAATTAACTTGTATCAGTACATTAGAATCCTCCTAATAACAGCCTTCCTTGAAATATGGAACGTATATATTTTATGTAAGCAAAAAAAATTGCTCTGTTAAAAAAATTTAAATGCTTGTGAATTATTTCTGAATTTTTTACATCCAATTCATTATCCCGTAACATTATACTTATCATAACTTAAAAATATTTAGAACTGAATACAAACATATCGGTCACAGTTATTTCATTGGTGCACTTGACAAGTATGCAATTTTGTCTACGCACCTGCGGGTAATATGTCTGTGCATTGTGCTGTACTGACAAGACCACATTACATACTTGTGATGTCACAAACAATCCAGAGAACGGATATGTAGCTGAATATTATAGGGGAAACAGCAGTAAATTATTGCAGATTGTAATTCAGAAGTGTTCTGGAAGCAATAAATTATGAACCCTACGGTTGAATTTTTAAAGTCAATTTTTAATGAAAAGGTGTGCTGGTATGATATGGGGAGGAACTAATTAATAAAACAGAAGCAATAAAATATACCAAACTGTTAAGAATTGCCAAAATTCCTCCTCAAAACATCCATACACTAAACCAACAAGTAAAAAAAAAAATAAATAAACTGCTGAGCAGGACACTAAAACATATATAAAAGCGACAATACAACAACAAACACTCGAGGAAAGCTAGTCCTTAAACACAACACAAAAAAAAAAAATTAAAATTAAATTGTAAGGTGACTTAATATAGAAATTAACCTTAGTAGGACACTTTAAAAATAATGAATATTTGCAGAAGATAATTATTCATAGAAAACATTACTTTGTGGTTTGTTAACTGATTATTTTCTTCTTTTATTATTATATACATTAAAATGTTTTCTTTTCAAACCTTGACAGCATTTAATTAGGGAAGTTACTATAGAATAATTTAAATCATTACTAGAAAATATATTATTTTTAAACTTTCAATTCCGTATAAAAAAATTAATATTCTATTTCTTTTTATTGAACAAAATGATCTATCTAGATAATGACATGAATCTTCTATAATGTTTGTACAACTTCTTTAAAATAAAATGGTCACAAAATATATTAATCCTCGGAGAAATAATAAAAAAATGTTAGAAATCATGACTTAGCAGGGACGAGGATCAGTCTTGGTACAAACGTTGCTACAGGAAGGTGGAATCACGCCAAAAAGCTAACAGCTACCTGCTACAGCTTCCACAATGGGCAAGGAGATGTAAACCAGGCAAACCCAAGGCGAAGTTAAGTAGCTGAGATGGGCAAACAAGATTAACTACATAACTTTCAAAACGTCCAAAATGGGCAACGACGAGGACCCTCACTGTAACACAGTGAGCACGGAAATTAGAAAATTTTTTTTTTAAAATGTTAAACAATTGAGGACAAAAGAAAGTAAACGTGTACTAACGTTGAGGGATTGGAGAGGAAGTCACATCTCAAAATATGAATAAAATAATCAAACCACAATTCTATGATGACTCTACAATGACTACAACTAAACTATGTGGGTTGACAAACAAAAAAGCCATAATTGGCTGCTTTGAAGAACATCACCCACAAATGTGCACCACAGTGGTATGTCATGACTGTCATCAAGAGAAACATTATCAGACTTTAAAAATCTGCCAATACATGTGTTAATTGTTGCCTCAATCCTGTTCAGATCTGACAACAACACCCCTGCTTCATGCATGCCAGTTGCAGATATCTCACTATTATCAATGAGTTTAGAGACACTAGCAGTGATCTTATTTAACGAGCTTTCTTGAAGTCTAAGCTGCATTCATAAACCTTTGAAATTCATGGTGTGAGGATCAAAACAAAACCAAACACAAACAAGCGAAAGAGAGGAAAAAACTTGGGTGACTAACAGGATAAGTAGAATGCCCAACAATATCATTGGAAACAAGATAGAATGTAGGCCAAAGAAATACACAGAGCAACTCACAAAAACAAACAAGGTTTACACTTGCAACAAAGTATCACAAGCGTAAATTTTACGAGATACATGAGTTGTTGTGAACGAGAGAAAAGTACACTCTCTTGAGACCAGATCAGTGCAAAAGGAACACCAAAATACAAGAAACAATTTAGATCTGAGAAGAAACTAAATAATCACAGCTGCCGCTGTGCCACAGTCATAACACACTATTCAAGACAGTTAAATGTTGAAATGTCCTGGGCAATAGAGCAGATGCACACAGCGTTGAGTTTGACTTCTTCTACACATCAAAGATCGCTGAATCCATAAACATGTACTTGACGTATCCGGCCCGGAGGACCAAAAATGTTTGGGAAGAACACACAGCATAAGTAGATGTATGGTAACTACCGGAGGACCAGGAAATAAATTCTGAGACACAGGACCCAAGAGTACACAAACTCGCTGAGCCGCCATCTTTCATTGACTTCATGTACACCACTGGGTTATTATAGTTCATTTACATCCATAGAGCATTCAACAACCCGTGTCATAGTTAAAATTTATGCCATAGATGACTCTGCAGTATAGGTAGTTGTTTAGTCAAATCATAGGTAGCACTAGCAATCATTCTTAACTTGTATTAATTTGAAAATAATACTTGCAAATTGGAAATCATTTTCAAAGAGTAATTTTTGATAAAAATTGTTGATGTGATGTTGAGTAGACCATCTTCTGGACCAAAATTTCAGAGAAACAATTTATTTTTATTTTTAATACCGTTGATTGTGATACTTACTCCAGAATATACCATTTTACGCATCCTTTGATGACCGGACACATGAAACGAATACTTTCCGACAGATATTTGGCAAGTGGTACCAGCGATGCAACATCATCTCTTCTTAAGGGGGAGGAGGGGGGTCAAAAGCATATATAGACCTCCACCCCCTATTCCTAATTCCGAAAGTAAATTTTAAAATGGTTGCCTACACTGTGTTCTTCCAAGTAAATCCAAAATGCAAATTTGATTTAAGTATTTTTATGTATATTAGTGACATTAACTGTCGTGAAAATATTTAAGGAAGTGGGGTATAAAAAATTAAACTTTTATTTTCGTAAATAATGTTAATTGCATTGAACTTCAAACAGAAGAGCTGTATCAATTAAGGGAGAACTTGAACTTTCTATTCATTCATCTCCACTTCCCCCAAATTAAAATTGATTGGAAGGAGGGTAGTCCGGAGGGATACATCATCCGTGAAAATTTGGATTTCAAGGTTTAAAATAGTGCTGTTTAAGCATTCTCGTGCCTCATTGTGGAATATATCACTGGCAGAAAAAGTAATATTTATTTGCTGAGGAAATAAGTTCATGTGGACAATTTCACAAGGACAGCGTAATCCCCATTGAAGATGATGCCTAGAAAAACCATTTAATATTTACACTATTTTTCTGAAATATTTTCGCACAAAATGCAATCACATAAAGCAATAATCCCGTTCGTATTTTGATTTTCAAGGTATTGAGTTTTAAAATGCCATATTTTCAAACATCGCCATAAACATTGAAAACATGTTCTTATTGGCTAACACGAGTATGGCAAATTGGGCAGTTATTTTCGTTTGCCGTCCACCTGTCAGGTATTCGCATTGTTGTGCAAAGTTGCTGACATCCAGTGGCGAGTTGATGAAGTAGTAAAGATGGCATCAACAAATGTCTTGCAGTTTATAGCAATGTGAAAGTTCAGATGTATTTTAGAGTTTTATTGCGTACAAAACAAGTAACTTTAAATGTTCTGAATTGGCAGATATTAAAAATAGTCTGTACTCTCCTTGTTGCCATGTAAGTTTACGATAATAAGTTTTCAAAGCATTATTTTCCAGGTGGAAATCACAGTTGCTTCATGCTGGGTAACTTCAACTTTAAAGATTGAAATGAAATATCTGTTTGAAATAGGACAAAATGTAAAAATTAAAGCAAATTTACATATACGTAAATTAAAAACAAATAATTCTTCTTTACGAATATTCATTATTACTAAGTCATAAGTGTGCATTGTATGCAATCTGTCACTAACAAAAATATCCAATGCGACAAATACTAATACTTGACTTTAAATTGTAACACATTCTATAATTCAGTTTCCAACTGCCTTTGCATATTTTTTTTTTTAGTAAATTTCTTAAAATTTAATTTACATATTTGTAAGAACTTTGTAAGAAATTTAAATATAAAATAATATTTTGTAGATGTACGAAATGAATCTAGTATCATCACACGAAAAGTCGTTGTATTTTCACTACAGGTATGTGTTTTAAATATTTTTTAGTTGTTATCTGTAGTCAAAATTTTAAACTGTTGTAATTTTACTTAAGTTGGAATAAAGGTATTACTCGATATTTCTTTAATTTTACAGACACCACTCATTTTGGCTGTTTCACAGATTTAATTAAAACTCTTGTGGTGATTGTCAAAATATACTTATGTAGTCGATTCAGTGATTAACTATGTATGCTATTTATAAGGAAAATAGGCAGACAAATAGAACATCTGATTCCTGAACACGAAATTTGTATCCAAAAACACAATCCCGCATCAATTTATACTTTTAATTGCCAAAACTTTGATAAACAGGCAGCACAAACTCTCTACACAATCAATACTTTTATAGATTTCTTTTTCTGGCTGAAACATAATTTTATTTCACCCTTTCCCACAAAAACCAGAATCTAAAATGCAAATACAAGCAAACAACTGGCCAAGTAAGCTTTGTTGATGCCATCTTTGCCCTCCATTTTGTCGTATGCAGTGCTGCACTCTAGAGGAAGCGACGCCGCAAACTCTGTTACTTAAAAGAGCTAACTCGTAAAATTTGCTCATTGTCCTTGCATGCACCATTACTGTTGAAGATTTTATTAGTTAACTACGAAAATTTCACTGGTTGAGAGGAGTGGAGACAGCAAGGAAGCTTCTGCACACTGCAATGTTTTAGTGGTAGGTTTGAGTTTACGTCAGTTTAATTCAAATTCTGGAGTGATAACTTACTATGAATTCATTTTATTGTGTCAAATCCACTTAAGAATAATACATTTTGGTTTAATGTCAACTGTATGAAGGTGGCATGCATTTAAAAAATGAACCTACTGAACTAACAGTTTGAATGCAATTTAGCGAACTTGCTGGCTCATACACCTGGTGATCAAGTGTTCCAATTGTGTGAGTCAGGAACATAAAACGCATTAATTTATGTATTAAAAATCAATTTTTTTCTTCACAATTATGGTTATGTTTCTTGTGAGTGACAGAGAGAACTGCTTACAGTAGTGCTGCCATCTATTGATGCATTTCGCAAAACCCTGCCCACCTCTCTATTTATCGGCCAATCATAGGTGCTTTAAACTCGCCTATTGGCTAAGCCGTTTCTACAGGTGGGGCAGCCACACAGTGGAACAGCAAAAACACAATAAATTCAACAGATGCCGAGATTTGGCCGCAACTTATTTCATGATCACCATGTCATACAGTACACAATACACTGAAATAACCATCGCATACATAAAATATACTTTCGTTGCTAATAGACTGTTTCAGGTTTTGTTTTTTAGAAACCATCCAGTCTGTCTCATATTGTCACACTGCGCTGTAGTAAATATTTTGTTTGGAGTAAATTTAATTGTACTGCGGCACAAAGGAGCTACTGTAGACAATTATAATTAACTATTCTGAGTCCCCAACCATACCCGTTCCTAACACACAAACAACCATATATAACACAATTTCACGAGCTAAACGTAAGTTGCTATAGAGTGAAAGCATAAACAGACATGTAATATCAAGTCCAATGACGTCACAGGAACATCAACATGGCGGCACTCGATTTTACTGAGCTAAAATTAACTCTATTTTTATGTACGTATTTCTCAGGATATACGGACGCAAATAAAGAAAAAATTTAAAAAATAGCTAATATCCCCATTCTTGAATACAAGATAGGAATTTGGTTCACAAAACTTTGTTTTAAATAATTAGTACTTTCCTATTTACTATATAACTTATTTCTACTTTTTATGACGAACTTTATTTTAAACAAAACATGACAAATATTTCCGTGACTGTTATTCTTTTCAAAAGATTTTTCGTATCTTAACAAGGCAGAATAAGCATACCTATAATAAAACTTGATTCGCATATCGTATGCTTAAATTTGTTTCTGAACTGTCCAATGCAAGCCGTTAAATGTAGCACATTATCTCCTCATTGAAAATAATATATTTCATAAAAATGTAAGCTATATATTTTATAGCAATTTTGCTACTTGACATACATAAAATAACTTCTGAAATGTTTCCTTAACAATTGCCAAAACGATACAAATTACGTAATGTACTATTTCTGACGACTTCGGGCTCCCATCCACTTCCACCCTTTCATTCTGGCTATTTCACTGATTTTAAACAATACAAACATAATTTTAAAAATCGAAATAGGTACTTTTAGTTTAATATTATACACTGTTAACACATATGTCGTACCTAGTGTCCGCATTAGCTATACCTATGATTCACAGCCTCTGTAACATATACTCAAAGTTATTGCTGGAACAAGTAGCTATTCCAATGAACAATGAAACGAAAAAATTCACAGTGAAAGTACATGCCACGAGCTACAGCTTTAAGTCCACAAAAATCCAATACAAAATATTTTTGTATTTAAAAAAAACTTCCTATAAGTAGCAAAAAAATTTCAAATTTCAGAAACTTTTCAAAATTACAAAATATTGTTTGAATGGGATTTTTACATACTTAAAGTCCTAGTCAGTGACATGTACTTCCACTGTGAATTATTTCATTTCAATATGTTAATTAGTTTTCAGGGGGTGTATGAACTAAAAATGTGCAAATTTTGACTTTGAAATGTCACTATGGGAAAACTAGCTGAGCTAAATTTTTTTTAGGAGGAAACTGTACTCCCAAGTAATGTCTACAAAACTAACACTGTTTTATGCAAATATAAAATTATGATTCTTTCCCCACTTGTTCACCCTTAAGGCCTTTCAACACTTCATCCTAGGCGTGCCCTAGACCTGGCAGTTGAACGTGTGTACACAACAGTGTAGCCAGGGTTTGTGTGTGTGGGGAGGGGGGACCTGGAAATATGTTAAATGAACACAGATCACCTTTATATAGCAGGGAGTCCGGGGGTCCTCCCTTGCGAACTAAGCTTCAAACATTCAACTTGTTAAAATAATATTAATTTTTAATATTGATTTCTTTACATTTTTTGTGGATAAAAAAAAGGAGAGAGGCTAGAACATCTAACCCTTCCCCACTACTATGCCTTTGCGTGTACAAATACAATCTAAACCCATTGCTAAGTTGAGACTTTATAACGGATAGGTGCAGATCAAAAGAAAGAGAAAAAACAAATTAATGCAAATGCAATAGAATCTACCCATGTTTATAATTAACGAAAAAGGAATAAGTAACAAAAACATCACTTCTGAGTTAGTGTTCACTCAAGTTGTTTAAGGAAAGTATGCTCTGTAAAAGACTACCCATGGCCTCGCTGACACTCTTTAGAACTTCCAAGCTGCAACGCTATAAAAAAAAAAGACTAAGCCACAGTCTGTGAATATAATAATATCTGAAAAGTAATTTAAAACCTGGAATATAAAAACACTCAAATAAAAGTAATTTAATAACTTACAGAAGAAAAACATTCATACCATAATGCTACTGTTCAATATAGTTTCCCTTAGAACACTAATTCTATCCAGTGCTAGTTGCGAACAGTGAAGTTGTAGGGGGGGGAGGTGACAGTCTTTACCCTCTCTCACCTAATCCTTGGAGATCCTCAATGAATGAAAATGTTAACTACGTGCTACATCATTGTGTATTTTACTACATTTAAAATTACAATTCCAACTCTACAATAATCTTGAATTCTTATTGACTGAATGCATATCTGATTTTCAACTTTCAGGGAAGACATTCCTACGTATGCTTGAATATTTGCAACACAGAATGATAATAATTTAAAGAATACTATGGGTAAATAATCATATTTTATTCTAAACAATACTTTGGCTTAAGTTTAACTATCAAAGTGGGATGTATAAAAAGTAGAAATAATTAAATATGCCAGGAAAAACAAAATCAAGAAAAATGTGAACACTAGTCAATGAACTCTGTTACAAACAATGTTTGGAAACTAAGAAACAGCTTTCAGACATTGTCTTCTCCTTGCTCAACCCCCTGGCAGACTGTAGGTAGGGCCAATGGCTCCCCCTCCCATGTCACAGTTGCTGCACCACTAAGTGGTACAGAAACACAACTACTGGTCTCTTTGAATGGTGTCTTCTCACTGACTCAGCAAGCAAGAAAATATATCCTTTCAAGAATAAAAGTTTAGAGATTAACAATATATTCTGTCAATGGTGAGCGGCAGAATAAATGAGCGGCTGATAGTTTAAGTTAATTTCAAGAATTATCAGCTTAACAAAAGTGCAAAAAGTGTAGCCTTCCCATGCGCATAGAACAACACATGTTACTTTTGTCAGCAGTAATTTACGAAACACGAATTAACAACTACAAATATTGTTTATTTTTATGAGGGGTGCGAATTATTTTTAAATAACAATATAGCATAATGGCATCAAATTTATTGTGAAAGATATAGCAGGCTGATGTTAAACTTGAGTCAAGATTAACAAATAAAATATCATTTAATTGATTAATTATTTTCAATTGTAGGCGGGCTAAAACACAACCTGTCAACGAGTAACATTTAACCTACATATAAAAATTAATTAACAATTAATAAAACTGCAACATATCAAAAGATTCTTAAAAAAAAAAGAAAGCTTTTGTCTATTTAGGACCTTTAAATGTGTAAGTGGGCCACTAATTAAAAAACAGAAGTTTTAATTCGTATACTTAAAACAAAATTTATATAACTGCAACAAAATTTCCCTGCATTGTGTGGCAATCCCAAAAGTTAAATCCTAAATTTAATATATTTATAAATACATTATTTTGTGTATTTTTATCTTCTTTGTTTAAAGTGTGTAGGCCGAAGATAAGTAGCACGGCAATATCTTTCTACACCTACCCAAATCCCTCTTCCAAATATGACAACATGATCAAATTCGTGCAGTTACGTACTGTGTAATCTCATTCTGAGTAAAAATTGGCTTTAATGCGTAATTTTGAAAGAAAGTGTATATCATGACACTTAGGTAAATTTAGACGGTTGAACCAGTGGGCCCAGACTTGAGGTCAGATACCAGTAAGAGTGGTTTATATGTATGGGATCGTAGCTGCAAGATGTGCATACAAATATGACGATTTCAACAGATATGAGTAGATTTTAAATTACATTAAAATTCAATTTTTGGATTTTGGATTCATACATTATTTTGTGGATTTGGTACTGTTTTAATATATTCTTTTTAATTTTGATTAAGTATAACTAGCTTTTTTTAATTGGCGACCGCCCGATGCATTTAAGGTCCAAAATAGTTGAAAATTTAATTTTTTAACATTTAAAGGATCTTTTGATGTGTCTGAGATTCATTATTTTTTTTGTAGCTTTCTTAAATTTAGTAACCATGCAAGTATTGTAAATATCAAATTAAGTAAAATAATATTAGGTATTGTAAAGTTTAAACATTATTAAATTGATTTAAAATCAAAAGTATCACATGGTGGGGGAATGTTTGTCAGGCCAATGGGAGGATAACATCAGTGTCAGTGCTTTTGTGACATGTACAGTCAATGTTATGTATTATTTAACACACGCTAGTCCACCGTAAAAAAGGTTTTACAAGCAACCTGAGATATTTCCAGTTTGGCTCTTTTGTACTTTAACGTGTGTATAACTCCATCCACGTAAAAGGGCAAACATTTTTTTAACGTTTTCCTTTGAGAAGTAATACGCAGTCCTTTTGTACCATCCTGTCCTGGCTTCCTGGAAAAGCAGGATTGCTGCCATAATATTTACAAGCAACTTCTCCGAACATTTTTTTGTTTGACATGACCATCTGCTTCATATGCCTACGGTCAATAGCTGAATTATAATATTCCAAACAATATATATTTGAATTCAATATTTACAGTTTTATACGGAAATATAAATTTCATTTTAGAAGATAATTTGTATTTGTAAGTACTATTTTCAGTAAAATTATAATAAATCAAACAGTGAATAAGTATATATAGGCCTATTTTTATACATAAAGCAAGTCAAACAAGATAATATGCAAATAAAACTATTTTTAAAAAACAACAAAATAATACAAGTTTCAGATGACTATTGACGCTGTAAGAGTTGACGAAGCAAATATCTATATTACACAGTCATTTGTGGCAACAATTTTAACTACGATGCGGATACATGATTGAAAGTCCCATCTAGTGTATAATTGGTGCACAACTTGATTGTCTCTATCGATATCTCTCAGCTGGTAGCCATTTTATGACAATAATCCAGTGGGGACATTTTTCAGGATTTTCTGAAAGAGTACAACTGCTACCAAAACTAAAAAACGTTGCCCATCCAGTCTGGCAAACTTTCAGGAATTTATAGCACGAAACCTAACATGTTTGATGAAATTGGAAAGGTTGCCTGTCCAGTCTCTTTTCAAATACACCTTGTTACAAAAAATTCTGATAGGCTGCCCATCCAACAGACAAACTTTAAGTTGCCTGTTCCGAAACTGAAAGGTTGCACATCCAGTTGGGCAAACTTTCAGGATTTTCACTACACAAACACTAACATATTTAAAGAAATTGGAAAGGTTGTCTGTCCCGTCTGTTTTCAAATATGCCTTGCGGGTCATTCCATGGAAAATCACCCAATTTCAATTATTTTGGTTGCTGACCCATTTTGAAAAAATTTGAAATTTTGTCACACATAATGTACATATTTCAACAGTGCAAACCCAAAGTTATTGATTTTTATCTGCCCTCATTTTGATTTTACAGAACAAAATGGCCGGTACCGTGTACCAAAATTTACCTTTTCAAGGGTTTTTGTATTGTTTAATATCTTGATATCCATAAAAGATACAAAGTCATGTGTTATCTCATTGCAAAGAGGAGACTGAGGGCTATTAATAATGCTAGTAAAAATAAACAGAATGATGTTGATATGTCTTCATATATAGATATAAAAGCTGACCTTGAAACTGACTTTTTTTTAATTTTCAACTGCTCCTA
>PNEQ01129458.1:5819-38795 GCA_003012365.1 Medauroidea extradentata
GGGGGTGACATGATGTGAGTATGGAGCAGCACCGGAATGAATGGGCGGGGCAAACGGGAGATCCCACAGAAAACCCGCCGATCAGCGGCATCGTCCGGCACGATTCCCAGATGCGAAATTCCGCGGGCTGACCACGCCGGGTATCGAACCCGGATCGTCTTGGTGGGAGGCTAGAAGTCTGACCTCTCGGCCACCACGGCCCTGAGATGCTACGACAAAATTAAACTAATGCGACATCAACTTTGTTACCTGACTTACTAACAAAACTGTAAGTGAAAAGATTAATATATAGAGAGACCACAGAATATTCTTCACTTCATAAACAAGTCTGTTTAGACTGTTTGACATCCGTAAACATTAATTACCTGAAATACGGAAACATTTTATCAATTTTTGTTTAATTTAGACCCAGGTGTTGTCCGGAATTTATGAGTGAACATTGGTGAGGGGTGACTAGAGTAATTATCAGTGGCGGTTCGTGGATTGTTACAGGTAGGGCTGCAGTTGGCAAGAGCTGTACAGGGTTGTGCGCTGGTTGACTCTACAGCCACTGACACGCTGATGTGCAGGTGCCCCTTACTACTGAGTGGTCACAACACATCTAGTAGCCGGCAAATATTTCATTGTCATTGGTCTACGGCGCGTTCATCAAGAGTCTACAGTTCCGACTATCTGCAGCCCCACCTGGCAACAACCCACGAGCCGCCACTGGTAATAATGAAGCATCGATGTAATAAAAGGAGTGTGCACGAGTGTCTTAAGGAAAATTTTTCACCAGGGCAAGTTGGTACAAGTAGCTTTTTGCCACCCTCCCTCTTCCTCCCTTAGTTATAATTTTTTTCAGGCTATATATAATTTTTTTATGTTCATCTTTCCTCATTCCTGTCTCCCAGTCCAGGACCAATAACCATGCAAAGATATTTAACAGTATAGGTGGATTCACAATGAGAAAGAACGTGTGTAATATCTTAATTTCGACGTTGAGCTACAAGTGTTTTTTTATCTGTTATCCACATGTTTGTTCGAAGTACTAAATTTTCTTTAGAAGAACTTTAAACATATGTTTAAAACTGTATCAAAATTCTTGACCTCAGTTTGGCGCCCCTTAAATGAAGATCTGAGCCCTTAAGCCGCCCCTGGAGTAGTGAAACGGGAGTACCCCGAGAAAACATACTGAGCGACGGTAACGTCCATCAAGCTTACCGCCAGGAATTGAACCTGGTTGCAAGAGGTGATAGGAGGCGAGTGTGTTGATCACTATATAGCCGCGATCCCTTGGAGAAGAATATTTAACTGGAGTGAAGTATAAGTACAAAATAAGACATATGGGTGAATCACGTTATCGTGCTTGAAGAAACTGTATAGCCTATAAAACACAAAAAAAAGTTCTGCATAAACTGGTTTTAGATGCAAGCACACGGATAACATATTATTGGGAAAATTGATTGAACAGACACGCCACAAGAGACAGCAACACACGCTGAACCATACATACAAATTCCAACCAAGGGCAGCGAGTTTTACGGCGCTGAAACCTACCGGCACGATACGTGGGTTATGTAAAACATTTTTTGAGTAGTAGATATATTTTATACGATACAGTTAATACTAACGTGTAATTGATCTCCTACATCAACTATTAATATTTTCAATGTTTCATAATCTATCAGTTTCATAACAAAAAGTGAGCGAGAGTTTTAATGAGCGCTCAACAACGAGGTCTTGAGAGCGAGTGAAGGTGGTATGAGGTGAGGATGGAGCAGCGACAGAATGCTGGAAAGAACGCGATCAGTAGACAGCCAACATTTTGGTAGGTTTCGCAGTCATTCCGTTTCAAACCAGTGGCAAAATATTTGTTTATTAATTTTATTTGTATTTTTTGGGTGTTTTGTGTGCCCGCGAACAGTTTTTTTTTTAAATCTTGGTAATGGTTAAGAAAAGGAATATTTTGTAAGTTCACTGGACGGCATGTTTGAATCCAATGTCCTATGTATGCTCAAGCCCCGACCATTTGTTCATTAGCTGCTACACACTGGAACAATGGACAAATAAACGGGACCTGAATAAGCATAGTAGAACAGAAGATTCTTTCGTGTGGATCACTGAACTTAAATAAAAATTTTCCTTTCCCTAATAACACTTCAGAGAGGACTAGTGAAGGGAATTGGTCAGAGTGAGAAATCATTCTAACATTCTCATGAAGTTATTTAGTATGACGGGTTGCGGTAATCGAAACTCGGCTCATTCCGAATTCGAAGAGAGGGTTTGATAACTTCCACTCGCTCGGATATAGCACAAAAAGTAAAAAGTAAAATATTATATATTAACAACACGTTCTTACAAAAATATACAAAAAAATTCTTATAATTGTGAGTTAAAAACACACATAGCAGACATTTATAGACTTACGAACTAAAATAAATAATTTTACATATTCCTTCAAAATACGAATTTTTTTTTCTGATTTGTACTTTAGTAAGAATTACCTTGGTGGCTAATTTCCAGAGAAATATTAAATTTAAAAAATGTCTCTTTAATTTGTAGCCAAGACTCTTGAGTAAATGAAGGGATGTTGGTCGGCAATAGTTCGAATTCCCCGTGGAGAAATATTTTAATGTTTCACATCAAGTCGGAAAGTGTAGTTTGCGGTTAAATTTAATGGAGACAGCGACGCGGCTAAACTGGAGATTACAAGTTTTTCAGCCAAATAAGTGTCATAGCAGAAAACTGCAACATTTCCACGTTTACTGTGATAGTAGAGGTTAGTACAGACCAAACACCCGTTGACAAACTTTTGTAAAGCGTTTCTGCTTACTCTTCAAGGTCAACGCGCATTTGTTCCCTCTTTAAATACTGTGAATGGATTCATTAATTTAGCTAAGCGTATCAGCATCCCACACTCTAACCCGTTTACAAGGTGCTTCACTGTAAAGAAAGTTTGCTACTCTTAGCCTATATAATTATGAATCGTTTAGCAAACTTACTATACAAGGTTGCTCATCACAGTATCCACATGAATGTTCTCCGAAAAAAATGTTTAGGAATGTTGCCATGGATTTAAGGTAAACCATTTCAACACACAGGCCAAGTTGGAAATTAATGAAATCAGCACACTAACATTTTGTGAGTGAAAGGGGACTCACGTTTGACTGTATTGATGTTAAAACATTAGGTCGCAAATGCATATCTCAAGTTACTATATGAACGTATACACGCGTTTAAAGACGATATTTTTTGGTTACTTGTAGCACAATTAGAGATGACGGAATATCACGAAAATGTTTTGTGCCAACATACCCTTTAAAACGCTGTAGTTTCCTGCAACATATATGATTGGGTGGTATACTTCTGACACAACGTTGCTGTCTGCAGACCAATAACAGGCATCAAATATTACAATATAGCGGGATTCTTATTGGCTCAGTCAAATAGGACAACGGCTCCAAGTAATCTTCTGGTAAGTTGAAAGTGTGTTGAAATCCAGCAAACAGTCAAGTTTTCCTGTGATTAACCATCATCTCAAAGCAAAATATATTAAATTTAACGTAAAACTAAATAACGCTAAACTATGAAACCCTGAACAGCGTCTAAACACCGAAATAGCAAATCGTTCTTGTCTATATTTTAAAGTAGATTTTTACAGTAACATACTCCCAATATATTCACTTTACCAACAAATTGAAAACACAATTTACACATTAATTGTTTTATAAGCTATCGACACACGCAGTTATTAATACATTCCGTCCTGACTTATCCTGTATCTGTAATTATATCCTAAACATCGTATATATGTTCAATACACTTAAACATTTGTTAAGTAAATGTTATAATAATTTATTATGGTGAGTATTACGATTTTTTTAACGCGAACGTTGCCATCCGCCAACCCCTTTTCCACCGTAACGTAATACAACGAAACTAATTAAGATTTAAAGTGTCGGTGATCTAGATTCGATAAGGGATTTAACCAGAGTGTTGAGTGCAAGGCGTACCCACGAAGTTTTAAGGATAATGTGTGGGATGCTAATCGACAATATTTATTAATTACCCGCTGTTCTTCGACGCGTTGGCTATGTGGGCCAGCTCGTTAATCTTCTCTCTGTTCTCTCATCGACTGGAACAGCCACGGTAAAAGTGGTAGGTAATACTCTCCAACTCCTCACCCCCTCCCCCTCAGACACCTCAGCAACATACTCCAGCTAAGTCATAAATTTCCCACGGTTCGGAACCTGCCGCATCTCGCGCCGTCGTAAATCTCATACCTCCGCAATATAAGACCACGTGAGAGCCACGGTCTATTTACAGTAGATGGCGACTAAGCAGTACTTATGCAAGAGTTAATCTTTTACGTCTGATACACAGTCAACATAATTTTTTTTCTCTCTAAAGTGAACATGAGAAGTCAATTTCATCGCATGTACTGCAAATTTACTCTTACATTGTATGACATTGGATACAGTTAGCATAAAGTGACCAAAGGACTGTCACGGAACTGACTGAAGTTATAGAATCACAGTATAACCACAGAATAAATTAGTTGCCACTACTTATTCATTCTGTGGTATAATACTCAGGCAAGAATATCAATCGTCTATAAGCAGTTCAGGATAAAATATGCACTTTTGATACCCTCGATACCTTTTTTCCATTCAGATAGTGTACAAGTTTCCTGTCCCGTTTTAACGTAAACAAAGCAACATAAGTAATAAATTAAGTGTATAGATTGTATAGAACTCTCAAGTTAACGTCTGTAACAGTTTTTTTTTATTATTTTTTATTTTTTTAAATATATACCGCGGCCATAGCGGAACAGGTCTGGATACTTGCAGTTGATAATTGACCCTCATATGACTGATTGGCGTCACTGGCACTCTGGTGTTGTTTTAACATTGCGCTATATAGTACGTACGAGTAGCAAGTTCGTGTAAGAGCCGCTAGGAGCACTGCTAGTACGACACTATATTGCATTGTTAAAACAACACTTCATTGCTAGTGGCGCTTTCTGTCATAAAGGGGTCAATTGAAAAGCATTAGTAGATAGGCTAGTGCCCAGACCTGTTATTCTAAGAATGTGATCTAGACAATGTGGTCTTCAAAAGTACCTATAGCAAGTTTTCTGTTTGGATGAACAGTTTTTTTCAGTGACCACTGCGTTAGCTTCAAATCAAACACGATCACGATAAAAATAATTGCTTTGTAAAATACTATAGAACAATTTTTGCTAGCCTATTTCCCCCTTCTATATGTTAAAAAAAATAAACTAATGACTGTTAAGTAACTGGTCAGACACCTATTTCTTTGCACAGCAGTAACTATGAAAATCCTGTACGATATTTTGTAACATGCCTGCATCTCGAATGAGGTTTGAATGTATACAGGATGTTGCAGAATTGCGTGACAATATTTCAGGGAAACAAGTCTCACATCTGAAGGAACATGAAATGTTATCTGAACTGTCGAGATAAACTCGAAAATGCAACATTTCTGCACTACAGTTCTCAGCACATGTTGTAACAGTACGTATCGCGCTTGATGGATCAGGTTTCTATAGAATACCATCGCAGCTATTATTGGCAGTTACTTACTAGGCGAGACGAATTATGCTGAGCGGTACGTGTTGTGAGGTGTAACTTTCCACAAGTGTTGCCAGAACTGACCATTACAATTGCACACACGCTGACGCAAAATGAACACAAAAATACACACACTTTCACCACCACAAATACACATTAAGTGGTCAAGTAAAAATATCTTTCTGATGTGAGAATGATTCTTTAATCGCTTTATGTTTTGAAGTTTATATAAAAATTGTATAACCAAAATATTAATCCTGAACATCAAATAGTGTAATTCACTGAATGTTAAAATGTCATTTTGAATATATGCAAATTAATATAGCATAGTTACTTCACAGTTAAAGCTACGAAAGAAGGAAATAAATAATTACCTTTAGGTTTAGAGATAAATTAGATACATTGAAACTCCTCACAAGAACTATCCTTCAATTGGGGGAGACCTAAAATACACAAAAATTACACAAAGGCATCACTACACAAAAATTACACACACCTGCCAGATTTACACACACTTTGGGCAATTACACACGCATTGGCCACAGTAACACGAACCAACTGGCACAGTGCATGCTCATATAACATGTTCCTCTAGGTGTGAGGTTGTTCCCTCCAAAATACTGACACGCAATTCTGCAACATTTTGTATATCTTGCGTCTTGTAAAGGGCGACTACGCTATACTCGCCGTACGGTAACTTGATACTTTCTGGAAGCCCTGCTTCTAGCTTGGATCTGTTATCACACCAACTATGTATCCTTCCGCCGAACATCAACAATAACACTGCCAAGCAGACAGCTGCACTACAAGCCGACGTACATTGTTCATCTGCCGCCACTAAAATATTGTAATACATGCTAAATGTAGATGCAAATTTTATTTCAATTCCTGAAAATGTTATGAAAACGTTACCTTAAACGATTTTCAATATTTTAGCCGCTGTTCATAATATACAGAAGAACTATTTCCACGACATCAATGCCAACCCAACCATCCTCCAACTATCGTATAACCGACGTGTTTAACTCACTTTTAAAATAATTATTACGAAAAATTTCCATACTCGCGGACGCGTCACAATAAAAAATACATTTATTTCACCGTATTGTGTTTTCATTTGGTTACATAGTTGTATGGTAATAACGGAAGTACTTATTCCTAGTAATTTTATTTTTCCAACAGGTCGTTTCTAAAAGTATCAACTTACCGTATGGCGGGTATACTACCGACGATCCGTTACGAGCTACTCGCACGAAAACTTTCGAAAACTGTAAGCAGATTCAGCGCCCACGTAACGACCAGTTCGCGATGATAAATCGTCTGCGAGAATACAAGAACATGTCGCTCGGAGTCAACTCTTGCGGCCCGACAAATCGTTACCTCCTTCAAATTTGTCAGGACCTCCCTCAACACACCTGTGTTTGCCGCACTGCCCTTGTATCGCGTGGGTTCGAGTCCGCAATAAGAAAACTGATGTTCTGGATTACAAACCGTGCAAACTCCAAACCCTAAAACTTCTATGCAGGAGGGACATAAATGGATTACGTAATGTTAGCCTAAAACTCTTACGTTCATGTTCAGATATACAGGATGTATCAGTACAGCGGTTACAAACTTTCAGGAGAGATATAGTACACCCAGACGATGGGAAATCACTTAGCAATGCATGGTCGGAAACACCTTCCTGGCGCCGTAGTGACGACACAAAACACAAGAAAGAAAATAAACGAACAAGAGCAGAAAACATGTTTATTAATCCTGATACAGAAAAAAAATGCTGGGAAGTGTTTGGCTGGTGATGACGGTATATGTCTCTTTATGTTCTATTTTCTTAACAAAATAATATACATGTTTTCTCCTCTTGTGTTCTGTGTCGTCACTACGGCGCCAGGAAGGTGTTTCCGACCATGCATTGCTATGTGATTTCCCATCGTCTGTGTGTACTCTATACCTCTTGAAAAGTTGTAACCGCTGTACTGATACACCCTGTAGTTTGAACAATCTAAATGAAGGGTTCGGCTGTAAATAGTGTTAAGACCATTAAGAGAGAAACAGTGTTATCTGTCGTAAAACATACTAAGTGACCTATTTTATTTATATTAGTAAAGCGTTCCGTTCCAAAGCGAGACTGAGAATATAGAAATCTGAAATAAAAATTCACAAAACACGTTTATTACTATGTTTTACAGATAATAACACTGCTTCTCTCTTAATGTCCCTTACCATTATTTACAACCGAACACTTCAAATAATAAAATTAATGCTTTTAAGAGGATACAATTTTTTTTTGTAAAATAGGCATATGCACGATGACTATAAACACACGTCCAGGTATTATTTTGTGTATATCACGTGAAGTAAACGAGTAATCATGTCTTGGACAGTTCAGGATTTGAACCAGCACTCATAATATGATGGTCAGAACAGTAATAGTAAGATAAGTTATCTTACTTACTCCGTGCTATGCTGCCACATTGTGCACGTAAAAATCCCACCGTACAACGTTCTGTTATAGGCTATAGCATTTTTGTCTCCAATTTAGACCGGGATTCACGTCGATTGCTAATCATACTATAACTTCTGGACACTCTGTATAGCAACATATACGTAGCAAACGACCGCGGTGTTCGTAGCTAAGTTGGTTGGGGGGCCGACTTTGGTACGAGGGGTTGTGGGTTCGATTCCCAGGTCTGGCTGGGTGCAAACTTTGTGTTTGTACATTCGAGTCATTCCAATTGTCGAAGTCAACTGGGGAATTGTCTAGTAATAAAGCTGTAAAAGGGGGATGTTTGGCTCGTTGGATATGTTGAGCTTTCGTCAAGGAGCCTAACATTAAAAATAAAGCGGTCAGATCGCTCGACTCCCACCTAGGCGATCCGGGTTCGATCCCCGGCGGGTTCAACCCGGATTTTTTAAATGTGGGAAATGTGGTGGACACTGACGTTGGCCGGCGGGTTTTCTCGGGGATCTCCCGTTACCCTCGCCTCTCTCATTCCGTCACTTCTCCATTGTAGAGCTTCATTCATGTCATCCATCAGGATATGCAGGTGTACCCTCCCCATTCGCTACTTATTTTTATTTTTACGCAGTAAATCTTTTTTCCTGAGCACAGCCTTGCCTTGAAACTAACAATGCCATCTGAAGAAGTATTTGCTGTACCACAACCAGTCTGCTAAGTTTCCGTCTTCCAGTCACGTAGCCCCTCCCTTTCTTAATCATAGCGATTAAAAGTTTTTGTGGAGCAGGATATATCGTAATCCAGCTGGAGTTAATATCTGCCGTTGGAACGTGAACTGAATATTCGTCGGTTAATTGCTAACTCTATTATCGTCTGTAACCATGTTTCCTTATTTATAATTAGACTCTGCGTCAGTCAGCTCCCCGCCAACCTTACTATAAAAAATTTACGAACGTCCCACGGGCGTATTTTGATTACTGGCGTAGGCTGCAGTTAACGTAATGACCTGACGTCCCGACAGATGTGTCGGGTATCTCCTCACGTCTTATTTCATCGTCCTGAGGATTCTGCTGCATGTATTAAAACCATTCTTTAGACTATCACTTTATGTTACTAAAAATACAAAATATTTAATTTACAAAGGGTGCTGCCTAAATCACGCTTCAAATACATTTAAGTGTGTTCATAAGAACGTGTTTTTAGGAAACTATTCACATTGTGTCAAGGTACGAAAAGAAAACATACTTCGGAATAGGATGAGAGCACATTATCATTAAAAACACTGCTTCGAAGTCCCCCCCTCTTAGATAAAATCGGATTTTTCAGGCTGCTGTACTTCCAAGTGTACTAATTAGTAGAGACATGCAAAATTCGCGTTATCATTTGGTAGCAGACTAAACTGCACTTTCCTATACATACCAAAGCATAATCTGCGAATTCAAGTGGCCACGAAATTTTATGTGTTGCCATTTACGTGTGTTACGTCTTTACAGAGATTGGCCTCTTAACCGTGTAAGCATTCTCCGCGGCAAGTCACGACAATTTCGGCCAGCGGAAGACGTCGAACGAGCCTATAGTCACTTGGAGTCTAGTCAGCTGTCAGGAAATAACTCGAATTTTGCATGTCTCTACTAATTAGTTGTATGCGGACCTCAGATATAAACGTGCACGGAACTACGCTACAGATTTCCAACAGTAAAATTATATGCTCGCAGCTTAAAAGTCCCATAGTAAAATGGGGCGGTGGTAATTCTGCACGCTGATTCAGTGTTTGGCTCGTTGTGTAGATACGGCATTTGATTCGCGTTTCAAGGTCACCTTTATAGCTGCGTCACTTCTGAGAATCTAATGAGCAGGCAGGCGGCGCCCTTAAGTTGAAACAATTAAGTTATTAAATGCACATACATTTCTATCAACCCTGTTGTATATGGCCAAATTATTGTATTATTATATATTATATTTGCAAATTAGGTTTACATTAAATAACTGTGCTATCGCCGATTGTTAGCAGATATGGCAATTTTAAGGCTTTAAATAATGTTTTAGAGACTGTGATTCACTAAATAAGGGGACAGTTTGATAGGTTGCGATATAGTGTGTAGATGTACTGCGTTTTTTTTATTTGTGTGTCTGCATTTGACTCAGTCAAAGACATTTGTATGAAAATAAACAATAATATTTGCCCAATCCTGTAAGGCCCAACATGGCACCAAAGATTTTCAACTGTTACTAATAATATTAAAATCCCTGTACCACAATAAACACGAATCTGGCTATGGAAAATTATTGGTACATAAACATTTAACCAATGTATACCAAACATTCTGTACTGTCCAACATGTCCAAGGTTAAAACATGCACGTTTTGTAAATAACAGAATTTTTTTAATGTTGCACTGGAATTCGCGAAAAAATGAAAATATGAACTGCACATAGCTGGATGTCCACACTACAGTTCCGATTCTTCGCATCTTATTGGAGGGTGCAAAACAATCGTCATTAGTCGAAGGCCTGACAAAAGTACTGTGTGTAAAATGTTCCTTGCACGTAGTACTTGGCAAAAGTCAGTCAATGATAGGACTAAATCCACTACGGTCTGCTTGAAAACTTAACAGTAATTTATTTCAAATAATGGCTAGGGCCATGAACTTTTCGCGAAAAGAAGTTTGTTCCAGCGCCTAACGTGCAAATATGTATTTCTGTTTCACAGTCAGTGATTGGATGTTTTAACTCTCACTGTGTATTGGGGTTCTACCTGCAAATGAGAGACGTTACTTTACACAGACACGCGGCTAATAACCATGAAGCACAGCCTCAGATATGCACGCAAGGCACTGAAACAATTTGGGGCAAAATTCTTTTTCGCGAAAAGTGCAGGGCTCTAATAATGAATCACTACGCCCATGATCTTTCATTTATTTCAAACAATTGCAAATAACTCGAATACTTTTTAACCAAATGCTTTGGAAAAATTTGAGACTGTGTACAGTTATACGATACACATTTTCGCCAGAGGGTTTTTTACAACAATTTGCCGTTTGTTAGAAAAAAATATTTGGCTTCATTTTGGCTTACTTTGACAAAAAAATATGTAATAGTTCAGGAGCAAAAATCTAATTATCCGTTGGGTGTACTGCAACAGAAACATTCCGATACAAACGATGACATGTAAGTGTTAAAACCGTAAGAATGAATTTTTGATATAGGGTATTAATTTGCGTTAAAAATATTTTCAAAACAACTGCAAAACTGAACAGAGAGGCCTTAAACTCTCGCACTGCATCTTGCATTGCTGTTTCGATGCACAGTTTCTCAGCTTTCTCGTACTGAGGCTTAAACTATACCCCCTACCCCTTCCTCCAGTAGTTTCACTGAATGATTGCTAATGGAACGGCTGTCTTGACGTGCGCGTGTAAAACTACAGCTTTCTTCTAATAATTCACTTAGGAAAGTGGAACTAATTACGAGAAGCGACATTTACTCAGCAGTAAAATGTAACCTTGCCTGAGTGATTGTCTACTAAAGTTGCATCACGCTTTCATCCCACGTGAAAATATACCGTCCATTTTATTTACTCTCGGAGTTCTTGTCCACACTGAACAAAAACTTTTTCTTGGCGGTGAAGGAGGAATTTTACCCGTACACATAACGGGAAATTTACCACACTTAACGCATAAATCTGTAAACGTTTAACGTTGTTGCTCTACAAGTCTGCATTTTTAGCATGTATCTGATTGTTTCCTGAACAAACGAAGAGCGCTACTCAAGTCGTATAGAAAACAATTAAGGGAAACGCCTACATGGTTGCACAATTGGACGACATTAAGCAGAAGAGAACCAACCCACAAATTAATCAATTTGGAGATAATCATACCACGTAGAAGAAAGAAGTCCGAAGTAGGTCTTAGGAAAATAATAAGTACTAAATAACAACATTTGACAAAAATAAGAGCCCGGAAAAAATTGATACTACAAGGATAGAAAACTTGCACCTTGAATATCTTAGTTCCGGCAGAAATACGCGTTTATTTTCGAAACTATCACACGTGTTCAATACCTAGCTGAGAAATCAAACACAGAGAAGCACTATAAAATTATAGTTTATTGTTGACGCTGCGCTTACATTTTCGAAATGACAACTATTTGAACATTTCTTGATCCTATGAGTAGAGCCATGCAAAATTCGCTTTATCATTTGGTAGCAGACTAAACTTCACTTTCCTATACAAAACAGAGCATAATCTGCGATTAAATTTGTTACGAACTTTAATGTGTTGTCATTTACGTGTGTTACGTCTTGACGCAGATAGGCCTCTCTACCGTTTAAGCATTCTCCGCGGCAAGTCACGACAATATCGGCCAGCGGGAGACGTCGAGCAAGCCTATAGTCACTTGGAGTCTAGTCAGCTGTCAGAAAACAACACGAATTTTGCATGTCTCTACCTATGATATATATATATATATATATATATATATATATATATATATATATATATATATATATAAAGTGACCACTTTTCCGAACTTCACACATAAAGTACCTAGTAAGTTGACTGGACTTTATTTCCAGTTTTTTTTTATTTTGTTTGAGCCACGGAAGCAGGAAAGGCGATAAGTCATATATAACACGTCCGTCAAACACATCATCGCCTCTAGGCGCGAAGTACTTAATGCTGAGCTGTGTTTCGGTAGAATGTGTTTTTCTACAGGACTTCAAGCAATGACCGTGTTATTTTATTTGTGGAAAGTATGTGGTGAAGTTCAGTACAGGTTTATCTGATTTTATATTACGATTACAGTTGATATTTTCTCAGCTGCAGCAACGTGAGAAAGCCAGTTTTACCACTTTGAGGAACTTGGAAATAACGTTTTAATAAGCGGACGGCATTTTTAAAACCACAGGGACACAGTTTGAAGTATGCCTTCTTTTCGTTGATAAACGTACTGTAAATATTTGTAATAGTTACACAAAATAAACATACTTTCCGTACCACGCTACAGGTCGGCTCACGCTTCCAGTGCGGCAAAGAGCGACAATACTAAGCGGAATTACTCTGGAATCCAACGTCACTTTCACGAGAAAGGCTTCGTGGAGAAGCCAATGGTCGCACCATACAAATTTGAGACTTCAAGTTTCTGGCAAAATATTTACCTGAAAACGGAAGCAGACGTCAGGTCCCGAAACGACGCGACTAGCTCGCCTGAGAAACAAACCTGTGTTCTGTGTTTTCATTGTTCTTCCATCTAGTCTAGTGTTTGTGACGTAGCTGTTAGGCGAATTCCTTATTTGTATGAAACATTGTCTTCTCTTCTTGTCTGTGATGCACTAATTTTGGTGTCCTGATTTATCTTTCTCTTTTTTTCAGGGTATTTCCTTTTGTTATTTGTTTTCTACTTTTAATTATTCGTTTTATTTATACTTAGTGATTTAACGCAATTTATCTCGGCATTTTTTAGGTTTCATTATTCTTATACGTGTTGACCACAGCCATTTCAGTTTATTTTCGGATTATTTCTGGCCCAGTCAAATAGGGTAATAGCTCCAAGTACAAGCTAAAGCCAGTTATCTCCTGGTCAGCTGAACGTGTGTTGAAATTTAGTAAACAGTCAAGTTTCCCCGCGATAAACCATCATCTTAAGTCATTGCTTATCACCGCATGTCTTGGAACACGACTACGATTCTCCACTGTGGACTGTATTATAATTACAGATGGTGCTTTATCGCGGGAAAACTTGACTGTTCGCTGGGTTTCAACATACGTTAAGCTTATGAAAAGATTACTGTAAAAAAAGTTAGTAATGTTACTCATCATATGTATGGTAATATTTCCCAACCCTGAGAGGGAAATCTGATTTCCGAATATGTGTGGAAATTTTTGCAAGGTAGTGTATTCGCCACACAAACCACTCGGAAGTTTCGCTCGCGCGTTATGTCAAATTGTCCTAGAGGGCTTGCGCCAATATGTAATGAAAAATTACATTACCAGTTGAGTAACTTTCATTGACATGTGTAGAGTAATTTTCCCTCACTTGTAGAGGTAATTAGCTTCCATTACATGTAGAGTAAATTTACCTCAACTTTTTTTTACAGTGTACAGGCTTTCGAATGCAAGTAGAGCTGTTGCCCTATTTGACTGAGCCAGTAAGAATCTCGCTATTATAATATTTGATGCCTGTTATTTGTCTGCAGACAGCTACGTTATGTCAGCCGTAGCACACATGTCGCAAGAAACAACAGTGTTTTCAAGGGTTAGTCGACACATAACATTTTCGCGATATACAACATCTCTAATTATATCTACTAGCATTCACCATAGTTGTAGCGCGAGATATGCTCTTAGTAGAGAAATGCAAAATTCCCGTTTCTGTCTGCCGGAAGAATATAACTTAAACATCTGTATGTGAGCTCGACATCTCCCATTGGCCGACGACGTCGCGGCCTGCCACGAAGATTGCTGTTAGCCAATAATTACAAGGTTCTACGGTAGATTGACCAACCTGCTGTAAAGCGGTTACACACACGTAACTAGGCGTATTTCAGCGGTTCAATTGGAAGCATGTTTCATGACCAGAGCATTTTTGGCGATTCCGGTAACAGTAGTGTTTGCAAACGCACTTCAAATCGTTTGCCGCCGTTTACAGTATTTGGCTACCTGAGTTGTGAGGTAGGTTGCAAGGTTCGTTTGCAGGGAAAGGCTGTTCGGTAATTTTTCTGTTTGTGTATGTACAATGCACAGGCAGACTTGGATTTGTGATTTAGATCTAAACATTTTCCAGCACAAAAATAGTTGCTCATTTTGCTAAAAACTGTTTTCTGCTTATATTATGGGCAATATATATGAAATTTTAATACTATCTGCGACTAAAATAAAACGTCATGTATTTTCGAAGCTGTAGAAAGTCGGCGTGCTGTAAATACAACATGTACGTACGTATTCACGCGGGTTTGCACAAAAAAAACGTGCAACCTTAACGACACAATAGTTAACTGAAATTAATTTTAACTTTTTTAACTAAATTTTTCTGAAAATATTTTTAACTAGTGATTCGTTATCTTTATACGTTAATCAGCGTTGCAATAAATGCAAGCATTGTAACTTTATGATGATACACTTACGAAAGCGAGAAATATAATGTCAAATAAAACCTACTTAATACTATCAAAAAAGCACATAGCGATTAGTAAAAATGATCTTATGCCATGAATTGGGACCCCTGTTTTTAGTGAAAATATTTCTACACCAGTTTTCTTCAGTGCCCTGTGTGCACATCTGCGGCTCTGCTTCATGGTCAGTCATTGGCTGAATTTAACTAGCACGTGTCTTAACCTTTTACTGCAAATCACAGACGTGTGTTATTCGCAGCAACCTTATTATGATTGGTAGGGTCAAATGTTACACAAAGACTCTCTGCCAATAACAAAGAAGCAGAACTACAGATGTGGAACCAAGACACTGAAATAAGTTGGCGCAGAAATCTTATCTCGAAAGTCAGGGGTATCTAGTCATGAAACATATTACAAAGTATTAGAGGAGAAGGTGTATTATGGGCCCCCACTTTGTTTTTTCATCATAACATTTAAATATATAGTAAATGAATGAAAATAAAATCGGACAGCACACGTTGTACTGTTTCACATTTAATGTCGAAAGAATTAAACAAAAATTTTAAATACGTAATTAGAAAAAAATCAGTAAACGAAAACTGCACTTTGCCACAAATAAATCCTGTGCTGCTAATATGACCCCTTAGTTAAAAACTACAAATTCACAAAACTAAATTAAAAGGTACTGTTATTTAAACAAAATCCAATTACACATGACAATGTACATTGATAATTCTAACTTTTATGTTCATACTCATCTGAAAAGTTGAAATAAAGGAAATGTTAAACATCAGTTTTAAGGTTATGTTGAACGTAAAGTAATGCTGAAAGAATATTTGTGCATTTACTTGCAAAAATCATAAACGTATGCATCTGTCTCACACCCAGCACATTAATTGTGAGACCATAGTTGACAATCCATACATTGTACCCACAATTCACCTCGCCTGTCTTCAGAAAAAAAAAAACACATATTCACAAAACAGACACGCCACATCATCACTGTCAGGGTGAGGAACACCAACTTCGATGTCTGGAGGAATTTCTTCTAAATCATTGTTGAACTCTTCATCAGAATCATCATCTGGGAAAGTTAACCTTCTTTTACAACTACTTTTTTTTGGGGGGGCTCATATTACCATCAGCAGGAAGGGCCCATATTTCCACAATCGCCATCTTCGTGTACGCGAATTTTTTTACACAGTTCAACAAAGCCAGTATTTATAATCTCAGTACAGTAACACAATAATTTAAATCTAAAATATAAAATGGCGATATAATAATAATAATAATAATAATTTGCAGTTACGAATGCGTGACTTTGAAAATTGTGAAACAGTTGCCTTTCAAAGTTTTCTCGATGGCGAAGTATGAAAACACTCAACTACACTTTCACCAATAGAGTAACTAACTCACCGCTTTGTACACATATTTTTACCTACTACTTCCAACAGTTCATGCTTCAATCGCTAGAATGCGTGAAATGCTTTCTTAGAAACGCCAGGGGCTCGTACGATTGAAATAATGAAGGATGAAATATAACCTACACAGAAACCCTAAATATGCGTTGAGTGTTGGAAAAAGCATGGATTTATAATCGTCTACTGGATACATCATATTTTACTCAGCAAAATTAATTTGTTTTTTATTATTTAACATTGCAAGTAAAATTGTAATATTGAAGGTTTGAATAATCTTCATTACAATTTTATCTGATTACTTAAATATAGTTTTAAATTTGTTCAGCTCAAGATTTGCTTCAATGACAATGGTTCTAAAAATAACAGGCTGCTACGAAATTACTTCAATTCCAAAACTTCATCGCGACCGAGTTTTAGAGGTAACAAAACATGCAGAATCTCTTAACTCTTAATTTTTTTATTATTTCAAAATTCTTTTCAGCAGTTCGATACTCGCTTTCAAAGTTGCTAAACAACAAGCGAAAGCTTCGTAACATGGTTAAGTACGGACACAATATCTGCATAATTGTTAAAATGTAGCTTCAGTGGCCGAGCAAGTCTTATTTCCTGACCTGCTTCACGCCTCATGCCAACCATTCTTTCACAACTCTGCAATCATGTATGCTAATTATAGTAATTAGTCACTCGCTTGTGGCCATTATTTTCACCTGATTGCTATGCTAATTAGATGCCAAGCACGCATTTCATACTTTTCTCCTAGATTTGCATAATTATATTTGATATTGAAAAGAGTTATTAACTATAATGGTTAAATATCATTTTTTTACCACCTGAACAATTTTTGTCGCGTAAGGGCATGCGCCAATTTCCACTTTTAATCACGTTTCCTCAATAAACTTTCGCAAATATGTTAAAAACTTCATTAAACCGTAGTTCCTCTGATTTTAGATCGCTCTCATTATAACAAAACCAGTTACATCTCTCCATAACGATTAGGATGCCGGCACCTCTAAGCTACACACAACTACGAACTTAAGCTCGCACACGCAAGCAAACACATGCACACACACCAACACACACACACACACACATACGTATATATCGCATTCCCAACGCAATACCAACCCAACTAAAAAATAAACATTTTTGAGTTACGTAAGTAGTGAAATCGAGGATAGTTTTCTCTACTTAATGCAACACTGACATAACCAAGAAATGCATTCGAAATATTTAATAAAAAGTTTTGTTTTAAGCACATTTTCCAAGTAATAGTAATGATCAGTGCAAGACTAACATTTCTACTGTTTATGCAGCACGAGGTTAAACAGCGGAACATATTTGTCAGTTTAATACCAACATGTGTTGTGTTATGTTTATATTACACTGTAATCATCCAAAAACCAGAAAGTTTGTATGTATGATAACTGCATTTATCTCAAAATGAAATATTTTGAGTTATGTTGGTATTGCATTGGGGGTGCGATATGTTTGATTCTTGTGGTGGCTATAAGATAACTCTTCATAGTCAGACGAAGTAAAATTACACCTTGTTAAACTACTCAGTTTGTGTGCTTAATGTTTAGAGATTATGATATATCGCTAAAATGTTTTGTGTCAACATACCGTTGAAAACACTGCAGTTTCTTGCAACATGTGTGATTAAATGCTATACGTCTGACACAACGTAGCTGTCTGCAGACCACGGTCAATAAGAACAGGTCTGGACACTCGCCTATCTAACAATGTATTTTGCTTGACCCCCTTGTTGTTTGGCTGTAGTTCGTCAAGTTACCGAGAATGTCGTACTTTTTGGCACTGTTTTCCGGGCGGTCGGACACAAACTTCGCTCACTTTTTTCCATTGTTAAATTTATAAAGTAAATAAAGATTGCTGGAGCGTTTTCTTAAATTTTTGAGCGAAGGAAGTATTTCATAAATTGATTAAAAATACGTTTAGATTAATTGTTTATCTTAGCGGAAAGGAAGTAGGCGGAGTGAGTCCGACCGCCCTAAAATCAGCGCCAATAAAAAACAATATTCTCGGTAACTTGGTGAACTACAGCCAAACAACAAGGGGGTCAAATATCAAGGCGAGTGTCCAGACCTGTTCTTCTACGACCGTGCTGCAGACCAATAACAGGCGTAAAATATTACAATAGAGGGATTATTATTGGCTCCGTTGAATAGGGCAACAGCTCCACGTACAATTGTAAGCCAATAATATCTGGTAGGCTGAACGTACGTTGAAACCCAGCAAACAGTCAAGTTTTCCCACGATAAACCATTATATCTAACATTGTTATCAATAGCTTACATCAGAAATGCAACAGCTTTAATAACCTGAAGTTGATAACAACGTCAACCTAAACCACAAGATTCTCAACTAACTCAACGTAGTTAAACTTTAAATTTATGCAAAGATAAGTTAATTGATTATTGTTTTTTTTACGAAACAAATACACATGTGCCTATTGTACCAACGTATGGACAGAAAACTCTTCGTATAAGTGAGGAATGCCATTGTTAAGAGACCATGCTAATTACCTCCAACCATGAGCGTCGCAAGCTGATATTTTGGGGAGGGGAGACTGAAATTTATTTAATTATTGAGGAATACCCATCCCCAAAAGAAAGCGGGGGTCTTACCCCGGGAAATTCTGGGGTTCCAAGGTGCAAAATGGGGTTATTTAAGCATTTCTCATTCCTAAAATATGCTAATTATATAGCTGGTTGAAAAATAGATTTACCAGTTTAGAAAATGTTTTTTTTAAGTGAACAAATTTACAAACAAAAAACAGTTAATATAAATAGGCCTACATGTTGGAGCCCTATACACACCACAAAATAATGAATTTACATACCAGGGGAAATCTGAATGTTAAACTTACAAGCTGCAGTAACAGTAAGAACATTCCGCACAACATAAAAAATTAAATTAAAAAAACTTGTATTTTCTGTCATTATAGTATCATGCCTGATCACCCTAGTTTATCTTAAAATATATATATTATTTCGAAACCTGCTAAAAATCTAAGTAAAAAATTCGCCGAATATGAGCAGATAAACATTTATAAAGAATGGCTTTAAAGTTTGCCAATCTTTACTACATTTGGCGTTGGCATAATACAGAAACTCGCAGCAATGAAAGAATGACGTAATGGAGGAAACCATACAAATCTGTAGAAATATTTTCTTGCAGATATTCAAACTGGAAAATGTACAATTTTACACTTACAAGTTATTTATAAAATCTTCAGTGATTAAGTGCAACACAACATAATCTTCACAAAACATAGCCTACACTTAATTTTAAAAAAATTATTAAGCTACGCACATACAGATATTTAGTAATAACAATAACAACACACACAAATAAAGAAAAAATGGTTTTTTGTTGGACGTAATCTTTTTCGAGTAACATAGTCCATTCTCAGTAAAGTGGTGAGCAATTGAGGTGCCTCTAATTTGGTCACTGTACACTTAGTAAGTAAGACATTACAACACATAATCACTTACCTAATTCTCCAATAACTTTACTGGAAGCAAGTAACCGAGCATTCGTGTACGAAACAGTAAAACAAAGATTTAGTTGTGCTAATTTCATCACGAATGGACTACATACACCAATATGTGCAGCGAATGGATTTTATCTATAGTATTTAAGTCATCGCAGCACAGGCTTGTTAACGAGGTTATTGACAAATAAAAATATATCAGTGATCAAAGAATTAGTATGTTTCATACTACTACGAAACTCAATATAGAGTGTGTTACTTAGTTTATGTTAAAAACTTTCGGAGATGATTCCTTATCAAAAATGAGGTATAGACTAGTTACACTATGACAATTTTGCTTATGACGCAATTTGTAAGGAAGACATTCACCCTTGAAAAATGAATTTTAAAATGGCATTTAGACAAATTTTTGAAAACACCGTTGTGTTAACTTTAAATTCTGTGCACAATGATAAGTGTTATAGACATCTTCAACCAAATCCAGAAACGGCTCTTTTAAAACTCCCTTCATGAAAATAACAGAAGTGGTCACTCTTAGTGACTAGAACTTTTGTGGCGTTGGGTTTTGTGAACATTTCATGTTGCTTTTCTGAGCAGTACATCAAAATACAAAAGGTGTTGTTTTTTATAAGTCACTAGAATGAACAATTTGCTATAAAAGGCATTCTTGTGTCTATGTGCCAACAATGCAATACCTGGCATGTAGCCAAAAACTGCAATATAATTGCACACAGCATGCTTGTAAATGCAATTTGCACTTTGAAAAACACATCCTGCGCTACAGTTCTTTAGGACTATGTCACATATTTCATCCAAGTAAACCTCAACAAACGTTACTTTCAAGCAACTCCATACACTGGCATGCCTATCACACATCATCATTGGTATTGTTCATGTGTGCATTTATTTGCCACGGAAATTCGTATGCTAACAATGCTACTGCAGCATCTGATTATTTTTAAAATTTATTTCTTGTAAACGGTGAATTCGAACGATTTTCAAAAATATGACCTTTTATGTTTCTTGGTATGTATTGGTAAGAAAATTAACATGAGTTTGCCCCAGAAGTTCCACTCAATGAGAGGGTGTTATTTTCAAAAAGGGGAGTGTTCTAAAGAGCGGCTTCTTGATGCGTTGAAGATCTCAATAATACTAAACACTGTGCACATAATTGAAAATTAACTCCTCGTCGTTTCCAATATTGTGCAAAAATACAATTTAAAATTAAATTTCCAAGTGTGAATTTCTGTTTTACGAATTGCAGTAGACAAAAATTTCACTGTGAAACTATATAGCATTTGTGGTAAAGGATTACTTTCTAAAGTTTGCAATATGAGTTAAGAAACAACCTGTATATATTGGTCCCTATGGTTGCGACGCCCGTACCTCCAACATAGGTAAAAATAGCCATGTCAGACTGTCGTACTACAAAATCTGCTAACCGGATGTGGGTGAAAATCAAATAGAATCGTACACATTAAGGGCACCGCCTACTCGCACGTGAGAGGCTCAAAAGCAACGGAGCAGTAAGATCGACCTTGAAGCGCGCATCAAATGCCACGTCGCCTCAACGAGCCAAGCTCAGAACTAGAACTAGCGTGCAAGGTTCTCGCCGAACGGTTTTTACTATGGGACACTAAGCGGTGATCATATATTATTTTTATTGGTGGAAAGTCTGCAACTAAGTTCAGTGCAGGTCGCAAATTGATTTTCATATACATCCGGTTAGTATATTTTGAAGTACGGAAGTCTGAAAAGGCTGTTTTTTTTAACCATGTCGTAGGGCTTAGGAACAGTATTTTTTAATGAGCGTGGCGTCTTAACAACGAGGTTCAGACCTTGTCTGAAGTTTTTTTCGCACGTTGGCACATTGGGCACAGGTGGAATATTTTCGTAAAAGAAACCTGTTTACGAACACGCTGCAGCGCATTTGAAGCGTGAGGTAGGCAGCCGCCTTAACTTTGCTACGGACTTTACACCAAGAAAATTATATATGGCCACCGTTTGCAAAGTTCCTTTGTGCGTATGTCGAAAACCTATCATTAGGTGACAAAAATAAATAAATAAACACAAAACTTCGTATTTCAAGTCATCTTACAATATTTGCACGAGTTGCGTAATCAGCAGGTAACTTTTTTCCAAAGCAGTAAAGCCTCTTTAATCGATAATACAATACGTAGCATATGAGCTAATTTCTAACTGATTTGTATGTTTATACGATAATGTTGCAACCTTGATGATAATCACAAAAAAAATGCGGAATCTATATTTCAAGTATTTGCGTGCATATCTACAGCTCTTATTTGGTCATTGGTCACGCGTGTTTGTGAGAAGAAAAATAACTTTTAACTGGTAAAATCAGAATAAGGTAACTGCCGCAACAAACACGCTTACGTGTTTTAAATTCAACCAGTACAGAAATGTTTTCCAAAACTCAGGTGCTCCTGCGTATCATCCACCAAAATACCTGTACTGGTCTTAAGGGCACCCTGTATTCCTTTCAGGTAACTGGATGTAACAAAAACACTATAGTTTTCATGAATGCAGAAAATAAACTCAAATGAACGGTTCCTACAGTTGAAAAAAAAAATAAATTTAGACTTATCGGACGTGGTAAGTTATTGCTTTCACAAAACGCTCCTAAGTGGCCCTTTATCGTGGCTGTAAAATAGTTTTTATTGAAAGGTTTCCGATGCATAAAAGTGTCTCGGAAGAAAAGTAATAAAACAGGTTGGTGTTAAACTAACGCTAGTGGCTTTACAGCATCACAAAACAGTAGTATACTCGACTGGCCGGTGCTGCTTTCTTACTGCACCGAGAAGTAAAGCGTTTAGGACTTAGATAAGATACAAAAACTAACGCATAATCGTTTATCACGTTACGTTGTGCTGAATGGAATACATAAGAAGAGCTACGCTAACTGCAACATTATATGGCAAGTCTTAAGAATTTTGTGAGTCTCTAAGTTTGTACGCTGTAAAATGCCATTGAATTTTCCATATTTTGAAATATAATTATCGTCAAAGTAATTTTAGGTATGTTACGAATACACTGTAAAATGTTACGTAATTTCTCCCAAATGCATATATTACAATAAAATCATCGACACCAGTGTAATAAGTGTACATTGTAAAAATGTTTTTGTACTTTTACAGAGTTAACTTGCAGGCCTTGAAAAGGTTTTATTACGAAAAAAGAAAACATATGTTTACTATGTACGGGTATAGGATTAAGGGTAAAGAGAGCACTTTTTAAACCTGTAATCTTTTCCTTTCAATTTATACCTTTCGATCCAAATTTCCACGTGAAGACTAAATACAACTTGTACATTTAATTCACGGTTAATGTTAACTTCTGGAGATAAAATAAACTATACTTATTAGTAACACGCTGGTTGGAACCAGATATGAGATAAAGATACAGATGGAACATTAACAGCCTATAGAAATTTCAAGCTGACATTGTTTATTCACGTAACAATATGACGGAATGCAGTCAGCTGGTCCTGTAGCTATATTGGGAAATGAGGTTATGGTTGGTCAACCCATAGCCCCCAAGAGATTAGAGAAAAGAACAAATAGAGCATTAGCAGCCTACAATGACGCCAAGCTAACTTTGTTTATTCAGGTTGCAATATAGCGGAGTGCAATCAGCTGTTCCTGCAAATGTATTGAAAAACGAGGTTATGGTTGGCCAACCCACAGCCGCATTATACACGTTGCTATGGTAATAAACAACGTTTTTCAGTTACCAAAATGGCGGATGGGCTCCTCCCCCTTCCGTCACAAGGCCTCATACCCATCGCCCTACAATATACGTTACGCTCCATCTGTGTGTTTCTCTAATCTCTGATCGCAACTTATACACGTTGCTATGGTAACCAACAACATTTTTCAATCTCAACATGGCGGATGGCGTCCTCCCTCTTACGCCTCAAGGCCTCACACACCTCACCCTTGAAAATACGTCATACTCCATTTGTATGTTCTATAATCTCTGGTCGGAACGGAATTTAAAAATGCTGACTTCGCTGTACATGTTCTCTACACAGACCTATCCTGGCAACTAGGTTTCCAAGGACGCCAATTGACAGCCCGTTAGAGGCTCAGAGGAGACAGAGCCGTGGTGGGAATATAAGAAGGTGGAACCGTGCGCATGTTCCCTCTCCATTTTCACTGCTACCTCCCCTCCTTTGTAACGTCTTGCGAGTTGCAAGGAATATTCACGGAATATAGGCGAATACTCACATCAAGCGCCCAAAAAACGTTCAAACTGAACTCGTAAGCAATCGGAAACCATTCAGTCAATTTACTTCAAAATTTTCGCACCGTATTTTTTAACTGTCCAGCCGATAATGACGCCTGTTTATTTTCATTTCGTACAGTACTTTATTTAAGAAAAGAGCTTACAAACAACTGATTGAAAAATGTAGGGCAAAATACAGTAAGCGAGAAACATTTTATTTTTTCAAGGTAGATGGGGGTATCAGCGGATGAAAGAAATATGAAACTCAAAATTTTATTTGTATGCCCTCCTCGAAATGTTTGGCGATACGCTATAGTTTTGGCGGCAGATAGAAGACAGAACATTTCAAACGCGCGCGTTCGTGATCGGTGACTCGACCACAACTTGTCCTTCGATTTATATATACTGGATTTGCTATGTTGATTTCAATTTTGAATATCATATTCGTTATAAAATAACCAAATTTTGGTATGACTTATTGCTATACACCAAATTAGATAACAGTATAACAATTAAATTTACAAACTCTTATCCTTATTTTCATATTTTACACATATCTATATTTCTTAGACCTACCATAAAATAGCAGAAAACCTAATAGTTAAATGTAATCACTTTTTTTACCTAACAATAAATGGGAACAGAAGTCAATATTTATCTTACACTTCATAACTATTTGAATCTCATCATAGTTAGAAGACAACTTCTTTCACCATATTACAGAGTTGCTCAATTGACGAGAAATAATGTAAACGCAATGAAATGAAACATAAAATAAATGTGTTTTCATACTATTCCTTATATCTACCAAATTCGTTCAGAATGATAAATTACACTTGTCAATTAACTGTTAAGTTACAATTTTCTGTTTCCCATTCAATTTGAATACTTCTTAAAATTAAAACTAAAATTAAAGTTTAGTAATTGTATGTGATTGTGTTGTTTTACTAAAATTATTATTAATATTATTTTGCCACACAACGTAACAAATGAGTTTCTTCGTATGCTTTATCGTTTTAGATCCATGTGCTTTTGATAATAAATCAAACTGATAGTTTTTAGTACAGCAAGATAGCATGTTATCGAGGCTAGTTGAATGCAATTAAAATTAAAGAAAGTTTTCATCACCATAGGTATTCATAAATTACGAGTTTCATTAAAGATCACAAATTAAAATTTAAAACCATTCGAAATAGTTTTTCAACTACATAAATACAATTTAGTTTTGGGAAATATGTCGGATTAAATTAGTTTAGACAGTAAGTATATGATACTGTTCGTTATGATTCGTTATTGTTGAGAACAGATGAAACTTTCGATACGATATGATGAAAATGCAATCATGTTGTCAAATAATATATTACATGTGTACTTCGTATTTGTTTTGCAAATCAGGTCTTCGCAAAATGTGAAATGCTCTATTTGAGTTGGGATTGCTTTTGTATAGTATTAAATTCTCTCCAACTATCTACCTTCTTTACCGCCGATTTTCTACTAGATGCAGTTAGCGCATCGTTAAAAATAGAATACTTCATCATGTACGAATTCAAACAAACTAGACATCGTTATCACACGAAGAAAATACTGATATGAAAGTTTTTCAAATAAACAGGAAAACGAACGTTTCTGATGTAATTAATGAATGAAAATGGTTCCTTAATGAATGCTGTAAAGTTCTTTATTCGGATTATGTTATATTGTGAGTCAAACTTACGTTTACATCAGTATGTAACTAGCACTGTTCTTTAATATTCTCTGTATTTTTTATGGTTCTACTATTTAAAAGTCAATTTCAAGAATAACTTTCGTAAATAAGATTTAGTAGCCTAAATATATTTGAGGATTTCGGAATTTATGACTTGAAAACTGTTGTAGAATCAGATTAATTTGTAATTTTTCGCCATTATCGTTAACGTAACGAATAAAGATACATGAAACTGACAACAAATATGCGTTTGTTTACATACTTCCTTAAAATATTGATTTACTACTGAAATCGAAGTTATGTCAATTATTTTTAATAAATACGGCTGTGCCTACTTGAATCGAAGCTATTTCCATGTAAGTTTTTATGTCATTTTCTAGAATTAAATGTAAATAACATGTTCGTTTCGTATACTATACCACGACGCAGGAACAAAACATGCCGACAATTAAATGTGTATATTTTACTAATGTAGTACTATTCATTTTACAGTCTCCTTCACATTTTCGTTTGATTATGCACAACATAAGTTACAGCTATGTTTTTGTAATAAATCACGCTACTTGGGACAAACACTGTATACACTTGAAATTATGGTTCATATTTTTTTTTATAACTCTCCAAGTCAACTTTGGTAATGTTCGCATGATTTGTGTTATGTTAGAGTAATATACAAATTAAAACGAAACATTAAATTAAATGCATTGATAACCGAGTCTTATTTTAAAGTGATCTACAGAGCAACAAATGTTTTTTTCTGTGAACGATAAAGTTCGTAATATGGCGAAAGAAGTGTGTGTGCTATTAATTGTTGAGAGGTGTCTCGAATAATTGTCATGTGTGTGTTTATAATATATATATATATATATATATATATATATATATATATAATACGTCTGTACGTACATACATATGCTCTGACGGGTTGCGAAATATTATAAATTAATAATTTTTAAAATAAGGCCTTATAGTGTTGCGTTAAAAGATTTAAATAAAAAATATAATTTTTTAAAATGACAACTAGGCTACCATTATGAATGTAATTTAATATACTGCATACATATTCTAAGATAGAATACACGTAACATTAGATATTAAATTATAATTAATAATTAACGAGTTGATTCAGTATATAATTATCGGTAAGATTAAAATGAAAAAAAAATTATAGGTAGTAAATGTGTAATTGTCATAGGAAATGCAGGGCAGATAAATTGAGCGATAAGTTCAGATCAGGCCGCCAATCTCGAACGTATGCGTCTGAAATGTTTTGTCTTCTATGTGTCACTAAAATTATAGCATTTCTTGCAACTCTTCTAAGAGGAAATGAAAATTAAATTTAGAGATTTCAGTTTCTTTCGTCCGCTAGTATCATCCATCTATCTCGAAAAACCAAAAAGATTCACGCTTACTATATTTTTCCCTGCAATTTCCTGTCAATAGTTAACAGTAATCTGTTCAGATATTATTTTAATATGAAGTAATTTACGTAAAGAAAACTCCCATATTTATTCATTGGCAGGACACTTCATTAATACGTTGCAAACATATTCAAGTATTTTGAATGAATAGTTTTAGATTGATGATGAGTTAAGGTGAAGAGTGGGACGTGTGCTGTCTTGCGCATGCGCGGGACGTCAGATGTGTACTGACTTGTGCTAGCTTTCTGTCCCTTGCAACTAGCGTGACGTCATAGGTAGCTGCGCAGTAGGGTGCGAGTTTTGGCGGCCGGACGGTTCCACCTGGTAATATTCCCACCACGAGACAGAGCTATAAGGGTGACCTTGAAGCGCGCATCATATGTTGCATCGCCACGACTCAAGCGCTGAACTAGCGTAAAAATTTCCGCCGATCCTTTTTACCCCGTTGCTATAAGCGTTGACAGTGGAATTTCTCTGGTGGAAAGTCTGTAGCAAAGTTCACTGCACGATTCTTAGTTTCACAATAAATGCGGTTAGTATACTTATGATTACGGCAGACTGAAAATACAGTTATAGAAGTGTTGCAGGGCTTCGAAACACTGACTATATTTCCATGTCGTTTTGAAATCGATTTCAAAATACAGTAATAGAAGTGTTGCAGGGCTTCGAAACAGTGACTACATTTCCATGTCGTTTTCAAATCGATTTCAAAATACTTTGAAAACGCTCATGGAAACAGAATTCAAAACTATTTGAGCCTCAAGGTCGTTACACCAAAAACTGGGATCGTATCGGATTGAGTTGGGCGTAAAATGCCATGGAAACGCGATCGTATTGAAAACGAATCGAGTGTGTCAGCAAACACATACTCGGCAGTTCTTACGACCTGCAGATTTTCTGTTAACAGGTGCGTGTATATTATTATAACATTTAATGTCGAGCATTGAAAGGAATGTGCGGTCAACATAAACAGTGTTAGTTTTATAAGAAATTATTAGAGAACTAGTATGGTTCAAGTAAACCATGTTCCACATGCTTAATGGACGACTTGAAAAGAGGCGGAGCTTCAGTCAGGCGTGGGAAACAATTCCTATCTCCATGGATACCGCAGCCGAACATAACCTTCATTTGGCTGTTTGGCTTCATGTGTCCCGGTTGAAATGTACAGTACGTCAAGAAAATTGATTATTTGTTTGGAATTTGTCGTTTTTTCAGGTAAACACTAAGGGGGATTGATCCCTGTCAGATCGGTTTTACGGTTTTTCTTATAAATCAGGGAATACACACATTGTTTTACTTTTTTCACGCTGACAGGGCATAGTTTACTGTTTCATTCACTTTTTGGAAACCATATGGCATTGTTTCTGTTAATGTTGTAGCCTCTGTAGTCGCTCCCGTAAATAAAACAATTTTTCCTTTTCAGATGTTTCCCGTTGCAAAATAATTAATATATAATGGTTCCAGCAATTACAGAAAATCGATTAAGTTTGTATCTATGCCTTGTCGTGACAAACATTTTGACACATCGACTGGAACAGAAGTTTTCGAGAAGAAACAGATAAATCCAATGTGGTAGGGATCAATACCCCTTAATCTTATGTATATGCGTATCTTAACCATTAAATTGAAACTAATATTATCACCCTTGCGTTCAAATCTATGAATGCGCAACATTTTTGCTTTCTGCAATTACCAACTAACGAATCAGCATGTTTGTAAACAAGCTTTGTTTCCCACAGTATTTTTCCCCTGCGGTGACGTCAGGGGGCGTGTACTTCAAGTCGTCCATTGCTGGAAGAAAAAGCCCCTTTCCAAATGAAAGAAAAATAACAGATGGTTGAATGTATTTATTCATTTCATGTCAGCCAACATAAATTTAAATTGTGCCACCTTTATCAAAAGGCAAATTTGTCCAGCGAACTGAAATCAATTTCTGTGGGGTCCAAAGTTTGCATGTAGACGAGTATCGTACTCAGCTGAGACTCAATACGTTTTCAGAACGAATGGAAACGTAGTAAGTGTTTTAATGAGCATGGTATCTTAACAATGAAACTCTGTCCTCGTCCGAAATGTATTTCATTTTAGTAGATTCGCATAATGGGCACATATGGAATGTTTTCGTAAATATGACGTATTTACGAACCCACCACAACGTATTTGAGGGCGCGTGGTAGCGTGGTTCACATCAGTTGTTAACGTCTTTGTTTTTTTTTATTTGTACAAGATATATATTTTTCTTATTTTAGACATAAATTGTTATTAAATCTTCCTATTAGGAAATTTATGTATATCTTAGTTTATATTAATATAAATTTTTGTATTTTTAAAGAAATTTTTATATTTTAAAATTTATATTTTAACATTCAGAATTTTTTATTTGTTGTTCTTAAACTGTTAAATAGTAGCTTACAACATTGTTACACACCGTGAATTTTTTTTTCTATTTCGCATGTCAGTTGGTTTTAGTGGCGTAGGTACATAAAACCGTAAAGTGGACATTTTTACGTTTACGACTCATTACGCAAAAACTATGAGCGATACAAAAATGTCCTAAGAGGAAGATTTAATCACACTTTATGTATGAAATAAGAAAAAAATTGTGGTACAAAAATAAAAATAGAAAAAGGCGTTGAAAACTGAGGTGAATCGCTTCTTTATAACGTGTGACGCATCTTCTGGAATCTGCTGATAATTCTCATGTGGGTTGTTCGACGTGAGCTAGTCGTGACACAGGTTAAGGGCGAGGTGTCTTGACATTTCACAAATGCCACAGCAACTTGGAGATTCGTCACGGCCACGTCTCGAATCACGCGTCTAGAGGCAGACTCCGGTATCAAAGACCAGAAGAACATTATATAGAAGAAAGTCAATCAAAAAATCAAAGAAAAAAGTCCTACGATACAATGCAACGCTTGCATAAAAATGCATTATCCCATTATTGGAAGACTCATAAATTATCTGTGGCTTTGATTCTAGCTTGGAAATATAAGTTAGTAGGCCTATATAAAACGTCCAGAAACTATTGTTTAGTAAGTATATCACGTGAATCCATGGGCTAAACTGGAGACGAAAATATCAGTGGCAAAATATTTTACGATGTCATTTTACGTACACAACGTGGCAACACTGCACTGTAGTTAGTCCCTTCTTGCGTTCTACAGATACCTTACTACCACGATTCTGACCATCATATCATGCGCGCAGGTTCAAACCCCAATACCTCCGTGCAGTGTTGCCACACTGTGCACGTAAAATGTCATCGTTAGGGCTACGATTTATTCGCGAAAAGACTTTTGCCCTACTTTGTTCACGTGCACATCGGCAGCTGTGATTCATGGTTATTGGCAGCATTTCTTTGTTCAGACACGTTTCTCATTTAACTGCACCAATCAGGATAAGATTATTGTGACTTCGTACGTCTGTAATTTGCCAAGGCAACTGAGGATAAAATCATCATCAGCGTTGCAGCGTGATCGTAAATACGTTTTTTACGAAACTATTCCACGCGTGTCACTCAAAGAGTGTGCAGAGTTTCGGCCCTGAGCAAATTATTCAAAAACTGTTCTGCGTGCTCAAGTGATGTCTTTTTAGGAATATCATTCAGAGAACGTTGCAAGTGTGCATGCACATTTCAGGTTTTTCATTTATATCTAAAGGTCATTTGGACGCTGCCGAAAATGAGCTAAATGTGTGTACTTGCAGAATCTTTTCAAAAGTACAGACATGGACCTTTACCTTTAATACTACGTCATAAAATGATAGGGTCACTATTGACTGTCTCAGAGGTAAGTTGTCGGCGAGAAGATTGTATACCAGTTGGGTCACCTGCACCTAGAGGTTAGGGCGAGGCGAGATGTGTGTTGCATGTCGCCTTTACTGCTTCTACGCCTCGAACGCGCAACATACCTTCACCCCACACTGCCACCTTTACTACGAGGTATACCTTCGTATGAAGAGGGTGAGCCCCTTAAGGGCTTGGGCCCGAGTTTCTCGGCTTTCGAAAGAATTATTATTTAAATCCATACGAGGGTCAATATCGTAAAACCGCTTCGTAACTTTTTTTGCAAATTGGTTTTACTATGCAATGTAATTTTTCGAGACAAACAGTATGATGAGTATAGCTAATTTATCAATTGGAAGGAAATTTCGTTAATTAACTAATTAGCAACTATTTTGCAGTCTTCTGACTCGACAAAATTAGAGTATGCAGTTTAAATCAGCCATAACAAAGTTACGAAGCGATTTTACGATATCGGCTCCCATTTATGTTTTAAAAAATAATTGTCGTTAAATGCGAAGAAACTCGGGCCCATGCCCTTAATTGTTCTTCAGCCTAACCGACCTGGAAGCAGGGACAACGAGAGAACTTCAGATGAAGTCGACGAGGCAGTGCTGCGAGTCACCGGGCCATTATAAAGCGGACACGAGGAACGGTTTACTGGTGTCGTCGCCGTAAACACGACACGACTGTGTCCGGCGCCTAACCTTACCTGGCTGGGCTTGTGGTGCGCTCGTTAAACTATAGACGTCTTATTTTATTACTCTCTACGCTAGTCGATTATATTTCCGTTTGAACTGTCGAGTTTCCGTCGTATCATAGACGTGTTCGAAAATGACTTTCTCCAGAATGAAAATTTACTCAACTTTCTCCAAAAACTTGCAAAGCCAAGAATAAAATAAATAACTTAAAACATGTTTGGATTGAAACAATGTTAAATACACAGTTCTCCTGAGATCCTTGAGAAGATCCGCCTACCAGCGGCATCGTCCGACACGATTCTCACGTGCGAAGATCCGGGGACCGACTTCGCCAGGAATCGAACCCGAATCACCTCGGTGGGAGGCGAGTGCTCAAGCCACTGCGCTGACCACGACCTCTAGGGAAACTAGAAGCAACACGAGTGTTTCTTTAGAGAGCAGGTACTTCCAATATACTTGAATCAATATGTTATCAGCGGGTACATTTCTGCTCGCACTAAATAATTTTTAAGAGTCCTGTGTGAAAGGTAGTTTCGTTCATGTCTACGCAATCTCAAAATGTCTTACTACAGAATTCACATCTGAAGTGTTACAAATCATCGCTATTCCGTAATCATCCTACAAAACTGCCAGTAACTGAAAAATGTCAAGTGTCAAAATATACAAAAATAATGATGGCAGGTAAACAAAAAACAAGGGCCATGCAAGATTCACATTTTTATCTGACGCCAGGTTGGAGTCCAAGTTACTGTATACTCATTTGACTGCTGATGTTGGTCGGCAAATTGTGTGGTGAGCCCAAAAGACTTTCAACCAATCACATAAGTTGAACCATAAAATGCCCACTATTCTTCAATAAGTACACAGAAAAATACCAACGTCCGGGTGAGTACACGCCAGTGCATTCCAGCTTGTAGCTAAATAAAAACGCTAAATTCGCACATCAGTAGAGATAACGTATATATGTGTTACAAATTATTAATAATTTTTATGTGGTAAAAATTGTACACACTTTCTATAAAAAATATGTACAAATCATAACAATAGGTTATG
>PNEQ01129458.1:38895-55200 GCA_003012365.1 Medauroidea extradentata
TTCAATACACGTCCAGCTTACCAGAAGATTACTGGCTTCAGCTTGTACGTGGAGCTGTTGCCCTATTTGACTGAGCCAATAAGAATCCCGATATTGTAATATTGGATGCCTGGTATTGGTCTGCAGACAGCTACGTTGTGTCAGTGTTTTCAAGGCTATCTTGGCACAAAACATTTTCGCGATATACCATCATCTCTAGTTATGAGCTATAAATTGGCACACCATATACTTGAGGGTTCCAAATGTAATGCGGCTATGTGTATTTTCTGTGCGGCTGATACCCGAACTTCTTGTCTGAATGAACAAGGGTTTGAGCGGTGATTCTGTGTATTGAGACGAGACAAATTCGCGGGTTCACAGACATGTAGGCTAGTCTCCAAGAACATGTGTGTATTCAGGCAGACATTATCTGCTCACTGTCTGCTCGATGACGCAGTGATATGGGCCTACATTTAGTTGCTTCTGTACTATTGGCTAAGCGATTTCCAGCAAGTGTCAAATAAGTCACGTGCCAATTGCGAAAGTGGCACGAACTTACAGTCGCTTGAAATTCTAGCTTGGGGCCAAAAGAAAACGAGAATTTTTCAGGTATCTATGTATTATTGCCAGGTAATAAATATTAAAAAATCATTACAAGTCCAGAAGACAACGGTAAAGTTTCTGTGCGAGACAATTAAACAGCTAAAACTGTCTCTGAAAACGCGCATGTCTCACAGAACACCCATAAGTAGGGACCCTGTTTTTTGGGGAAAAGAATTTTGCCCCAGTTTGTTTCAGTGCCTCACGTGTACATCTGCAAATCTGCTTCATGGTTATTGGCAGCGTGTCTGTGTGAAGAGCCGTATCTCATTTGACTGAGCCAATTACAAAAACTTTCCTGCAACACCACACGTCTGTGATTTGCCGGTAGAATATCACGATCTCAAGGCTCCTGACAGTTAAAATATCCAATCGCTGACCACTAAGCAGAACTGCAGATGTGCACGTAAGGCACGGAAACAAAGTGAGGCAAAATTCTATTCGCGAAAAACAGGGGTCCCTACACATAAGGAACGGGAACGGTAAGTGGAGGATTTTCGTTGGCCGCGTAAGGTCTAAAACTTTAAAATCTTAAGGCTGTTCAAGTGCTAAGTAAAATCGTCACCTTAACCATATTATTTTTGAAGGTTTTATGTGACAAACGCATTTCTAACTAACACTCCAGATATACGAGAGAGCACGTCGAATTTTTAAATAATGAGCTGAGCCCAGATTTTCGACCAGTCGCCCGCGGGCATTGAAATGTAGGGTCACACTGCTATAAACTCTTATCGCGGCAACTCTACAACTCGCCATGGCAGCTCGTCATGCCTTAGAACGAGATGTGCACTATTGTTACTACCGACACACACCAATACGAGTATATAGTTCGCATATCTATATACCTGGTATCGTTTTAGTCAGGAGGAATGCCGCTGCAAAATATTTGATCGAAATAAAGTAGTTTTTGTTTCTTAGTACCGTAAACTGGGGCCTTTTTGGCCCATTTTGGGGTAACTTTGTCCCACTCAAAATATTAGTTTTGGAGTAATTTAGTTAACGTTCAGATAATCAAAGTCTGGTGATTAAATAAATACATACAATCCAGTCAGATAAAAGTAAAAATGTTCTTCACTCAACGACATAACAACTGAAATTTTGAGTGGGACAAAGTTACCCATCAGGGCCAATGTTACCCCAGTTTACGGTAAACGAAAGAAGTCCCAAATGTTCCATTCTCAGCCATTTTTAGTACAAAAATTAGGTGTTTACGTTTTTATAACTTTAAGCATGTAGACCGTGACTTCTATTTCTCGCATAAAACAACTTCATTTCCGTAAGTTTGTGAGTTTTCTTAGGCGTACGATGCCGTAACCATGCAATTTTGGCTCTGACATGCCACTATGGGAATATTATGCATGCTAATATTTTTCATGGGGGGATAATGTAGTCACCAGTAACGTTCGCAAAAGTAACAGCGTTTCAAGCAAATCTAGAATTATGAATTTTCATGTTTGAACAGCCTTCAACAAGAACAATGTACACACGTGGAGTGGTGTCGACTAAACCTGTTCTTCGCCGCGAGGCGACCCAACTAGCCGTCACTATAAAACACGAACAAGCCTGTAACAGTAACTTAGCGTTCGTTACTTGAGCAACTATTGGCTGACAGCTATCTCCGATACAATGTAGATATTTATGTGACGGCAGGAGTCTGATTAGCGAATGGAAAGAAGAAACTATTCAGGGGTTTAAGGAAATGCTAAATTAAACCGTGAATCTAGCCGTTAAAACCTTCTCTCCGCTTTTTTTACTTCCAAACCTCCTCATTCGTCGTCATTTACGCCACCCTGTCACACGGGCGCGGCGTTGCCCAAGTATGGACATGAAACTGTCGCCTGCAGTCGCGAATTAAGGGGGTTGTCTACTCCGCTAACCACCACGCGAGACGACGGCAGATGGCTAGATAAATCTCTACCTCTTCCCCTTCGGCCTTCGTCTAAAACCCGGTCAGCTACACCCCTTCTGTTACGCCCTTGTTAGTTTTATCGGCTTCCACAGCCGCACTCCGGCCTCGTAATGAACTCGTAAAACCTCCGGAGATGCGTTAACGACCGTGGACCGATCAGCCCACTGCTAAGATGTCCAGGGATGTCGAAAAATCTTTTTCCAAAGTTGCAGCTTAGAAGCCAGCCCGGTATTCACTCCTCGCAACCCATAAAATATAGTTTTTCATTGTTGCAACGCAAATTGGCACCTGCCTTGCGACACATTTACGCTTTAATTCCATAATAACAAACTGCTGAATAGATGGAAATGAAAAATGAGACAATATACATAATGAAATTTCTCTGCCATGATAAGAACTCAACAGTGTCAACAATCTCCGCTCTGCAGCCCTGGAAATAACCAATATTGTTATTATTTTCAACGTGGCGTATTTTTCTGAGGGTACTTTCCTTTCCCACAAAAATAATAAATAAATAAAACTGAGTAATTCCAAACCAAAAAAAAATATAAAAAAAGAAAGCCCAGTTTACAGAAGTACACAAGCAGAAAAAAAGAAAGCCCAATTTACAGAATAAATAAAGAATCAGACCCAAATCCATTGCACGTAAAATTCAATAGAAGTTTGACTGAAACTTAAATCAATACCAACAACGAATTTAAGTTTGAGTTGAACAAAAACACAAACATCAAAGCCAGCGATGCCCTTCAGGCAACGAATGCTATAAAAATATTAAACCGTTGACTTAATTTTGAATTTTTATGATCTGACAGCCACGTTAAAATAGACGTGAATAGACCAGGAAAGACAGTGAGCTAGGTAATAAATAGGAGCGCAAAGGGTTAAATACGAACACAGAGCAGTGTAAGATGCAACGACATGGGTACGACATGGCTGTAAATACGCGCCTATCAAATAATTCGGCACAAGTGCATTTGCTTAGTTTGCGCATGCGCAGCTGAAAAAAAAAACTTGTGGGTGCATTCAGTTGCAACTGTGTTTAGAGGTGCAGGTGAAGACCCGTTCTACTCGCTCTGCCCCTGCACTGCGCTGCGTCGATGCAAATATTAGGTCACGGGCGCGTCCTAAGTACAAGTCTGGACACTCGCCTATCTACCAATGTATTTTGCTTGACTCCCTTGTTGTTTGGCTGTAGTTCAGTGCGTCTTTGGCACTGCAATCAGGGCGGTCGGGCTCGAACTCCCCCCCACTTCCCTCCCACGGTTTTCCAGTGTTTACATTACTAAGTAAATACTGCTGGAGCCATGCTTTAGGATTGTGAGTGAAGGACGTATTTCATATAAATTCATAAATAATACGTATTGATAAATTGACGACTTGAAAAGAGTCGGAGCTTCAGTCAGGTGTGGGATACAATTCCTATCTCCATGAATACCACCGCCAAACATAACCTTCATTTAGCTGTTTGGCGTCTCATGTCCCGGATGAGATGTAGTCAAGATTATTTGTTTGGAATTTGCCGTTTTTTCAGGTAAACATTAATCTTATGTATTTGCTTATTTTAACCATGAAATTGAAAGTAACTACTATTTTTTACCCTTGCGTGCAAATCTATGAATGCACAACATTTTGCTTTCTGCAATTACCAACTAACAAATCAGCATGTTTGTAAACAAGCTTTGTTTCCCACAGTACTTTTCCCCTGCGGTGACGTCAGGGGGCGTGTACTTCAAGTCGTCCATTGTTTATCTTTATAATGTAAACATAGGAAAAAAGTGGGAGGGACGTGGGCGGAGTTTAAGCACCAATGATACACAACACTCTAGGTAACTTGGTGAACTGCAGCCAAACAACAAGGGGGTCAATTTTCCTGGCGAGTGTCCATACCTGTTCTTCTACGGCCGTGGTCACGGGGTTAGCATGTGGACGGAGTGATGGTGAGGGGAGTTAAGCCAAGAGGGGGCAGAAATAGTCAGCAAATCAGCCAGCCGCCATACTGCTTTAACCTCAAAAGTACACAACATACTAGTATTTTTAAGGTAAATTAATGTATTATGCTCTTTAATTGATGTTTTCGGTTGATAACTCTATATTTTAGCCCTGTTTATAAACCTCCTAATTAAAATTTCCTCAATTTTTTTTAATTTTCGTATTTATTTATTGCGGTTGAAATAATTCCATACAGCAAGCAACACAAAGATAAAAATGTTTTCCTATTGGCTGAATTTGGGCGGTACATCGCTATTGGATGCATGTAAACAAGTCGGCCATATTGGTCATATCCACGTCAAGCGTGCGTTTGGTTATACTCCCGGCGACATATGCTCTTCTTTTTTAGACTGCTGTAACTCCAACACACCACCATCATTCGTCAACTGCAAAACGAGTGCATGCGTTGGTCTTTACTTCATACTGTCCAAAATAAAAATGTTTGAGTCACAGCTTAGAAGTATCTTGACGCGCACTCCAAGGTGCTACTATTGTTCCATTTATCCATAACATTGTCAATTACCATTACAGTAGCTACTTTTTTTTGTGTTTTACATTCTAGGCAATACACATATAATAATGCTCACTGCTTGCAAAATAATTGCTGTAAGGCAAAACAGACTTACTTCAGTGACTGAATTTTTCATGACGAAGTAACAAAAAATGTTTCGTGTAAGTGCATTGATATATATGTGAATAAATAACGCATCTTCTCCATATATATAATAATTTTTTATAAAAATTATTTAAATTTTTTATTTATTTTAAAATGTAAAACAGAATATGACAATTCACCATTGTTACTGAAATGAACCTTTTAAAGATGAACCGCAAGGACGATGTTTATCATCATTAAAACAACAAAGGATACTTAAAGGGAACAGATCACAACTTGCATTTATTCGTTTTCTCTCGATCTTCTGTTTTAGAGAATTTATCAACATTCCTGGCACGACACGAAATAGATAAAAGCTTTACGTTTTTTTCTGGAATTGTTGTAAACTCCAAACTTTTATTATTTTGCTGTGGTAAACAGCTGACAAGACAACAGTGATAATATTATTACGATTACAATGGCGATATCAGTAACGTATATCAACGTTGTCAAGATTCAAGAAAGTGAATTAAAAGACAACGAGAACCATGTCGGCGTGTAAAACGTAACATAATCTCACTATCCTCTGATTTATGAGGAAAACCACAAATCCAAACTGAGTTAAAACTAGTCTTAGTTTTATATTTGAAAACATATTGTTTTAGTATGGTCTGTATGCAATGTGTACATGCATACACAATTTAAAAACATTCTTTAAATAGATATTCCTAAGCAGGCATCACTTACGTACATTTGAGCCCTTTCAGAATAATGTTTTCTTTCGCAGCTTCACGCTGATGGGCGCAATATGATATTTTCTCAATATATGATTTGTCATATCAGTACATGGCCAGTAACCAGATAAATGCCATCCACGCAGACATGAACATAACTTACTGCATCGGCCTCCCTTAATGTGTTCATTAATTGACGCAGTTAAGTCTTAAACTGTAAGTTAAGAGAGCAATAAAACTAAGTCAGCATGATAATAAGTTAATTTTCACGAAATAATTAATTCATCCACTAACGAGGGGCTACTAAAAAGGGGCTTGAAGGTAGCTAATGTTTTTAAATAATCTAATATTTGATGTAACGACATGGCTATAGGAGCTGCACATTAAGTTTAACATTTTAAAAACGCAACAGTTACAAAAATAGTTCTGAAAATATTACATTTAATACTTTAGAGTTTCTTAAAATAAAACAAGGAAAGGCAATCTATTTATTTGAAATATTTTTAAGGTACTAAAGGTGCAAATTTCTGTGCCATTGTCAAAATGTGCATTTATAAAAGGATGAATTTACCATGCAGGCATCTATAGCTGACAAACCAAACGCTACATCATACTAATGTACCGTGAGGTGGTATGGTGTTAAGGGGAGAGTTAGATAATTTTCTCTACTATTCAGTTTTCGAGCCATTACATTTATTCAAATTGTATTATCAAAATTAACTCTTTGACAAGATATAGGATATATTCTTGATAAACTGCTTTACATAAATAGTACTGGAATCTTTCATCATTTTTTTATGCATAATCACTACAAGAAAATTAACGGTTAACTTTCAATATTGATTACAAGACCAATAAAAGATGAATAATAATACTATTATGATCTCCAAAATGCATCACAAATATTTTCTATGCCTAAACATTGCCACATTTGAAACACATTTTAAAGCAGAAGTTATTGCAGAAAATCGATAAATTAAATTTAGCCTGTAGCTCTCCCCTTATACTATGCTAAGCTGGATATATTTAAGTGAAAACACAAGTAGAAACCGACGCAGCTCGAGCAGAGACAAATATTTACTCAAGGCTCCTACCTAGCGTGATTTCACCTTACGCCTTCGTTCATATCCCTGAATACGGTCTCACTATGATGAGATACATGGAGTGCAAATGTAAATAAACTTATCAAAACAATATACACAAGCGTAAGTAAACTTTACATATTGTCTAGTGCATTACAGGAATCTTATTGCAATGAATACCAAGAGCCTTGCTTCAAGGACAAGCTAGTAACGACACAAAGGCCAGTAGTTGCACAAGACAAGGGCCTCAGAGATTCTCACTTCCTGCGCCGACATGCAGGTATATAGCACATTGTATCGCAGGAAACGAGGTCTGTCTTTAAGGCCTTGCACTTAAGTTTTGCAGTGGTTTCAAAAAAATATATATTTAATGCGAATTAATACATTTTATCAAAAATTCATTTTATAGTTTTAACACTTTTATATCATCGTTTGTAGCTGATTTTTTTCTGTTGCAATACACCAAACGGATTTTTAGATTTTTGCCCCTGAAATATTACATATTATGTTGTCAAAATAAGCCAAAATGAAGCAAAGAATTTTTTCCCTAGCAAACGGTACATAATTTTGAAAACGCTCTGGCAAATTTGTGTATCGTATGATTGTACACAGTCTCAAATTTTTTCATAGCACTTGGTTAAAAAATATTATAGTTATTTGCAGTTGTTTGAAATAAATGAAATATCATGGCCTTAAACCTTCCAGCCGTCACCAGCTCGCCAGGTCGAGACCTACGACGTGCCGTCCGTCGATAGTCGATACAGCCATCAGTGCTAAGATGTGCAAAGGTCACCAAACGTCCAGAAATAATAAAACACAAATTTAACACGTAATCAGTCGCTCCATCCAATTAAAATAATGCAGTATATGCTGTTCTTTATAAACTGAGTACTCAGCAGAAATTGTAATTAATTAAAAATATGTTTTATTGGGATAATGTATTGTAACTTTTGAAAGTGTTGGAACATTTACACTGGTTGTTAGTTACGTGGAAGTTTTCATATTAAAAACTGTAAAAATAATTGCAAATCAGCTGAAACTAAACTTTATGCAGTGCTCACTTTATCGTGAACGGCCTATGCAACCATTGAGATAACCTGTAATGTTAAGTCATATAAATTAAAACCACAATAATTAGAAAAACATCTTTGATGAAACAGAAACTGCCACTTTTATTAACCTCTTAGGTTCAGTACAATTGTATACCTCTGGCCACAGTCACCCTCCTAACTTACGAGTGAAACGACTAAAATGTGAGTTTACAACAGTTTGTAAACTAAAGCTGGTATTACAACGGTAGGTGGCAACACAAGTTGAAACGCTGTTCGAGAAGCAATTCATAGAACTTGGACCAAATCTTCCTACTACTATAATTACCAAGAACAATCAACCAGCACGGATGAGACCACAGACAGAAGGAGTATGATAATCAAAACTACACATAACAAGTACAAATAAATGTGACAATTAGCATATTATCAGGTGCATATATTTAAGATTACACAGTCTTTGGTGGTCTGTGATTAGTTATGAGCTAAGCGTTGACTTCTACGAGCACCGAACAAGATAATGACGCAAAGAAAACTACGCGGGGAAAAACACAGTTGTATCAGAGACACGAGTCGCGTGTTTTTTCCTCAATTATGTGTAATAACGATACAGGGTCAAGACGGCAGAAATAAGTATTCTTGAATATTACAGCAGCTAGCAAATTTCTGCTGAAATACAGACAGTCATCAGGTATGGTTGCCACCACAATTTCGAATCGATCCTACAGCAAAGTACTTTATTTCATCTACAGAATATAAATACTAATGACCACCAACACTTACTGCTGTCCGTATTTTAACAGAATTTCGTTCATAATACAAACCTTCTAGTTCTAAGTATAACAAAAGTCGTTTTGAAAGGTTTATTTCGATAAGTCCTCGATAAACCGTGATCCATTAATAAACATTCAATATGAACGTTCATTTCAACGGATACTTTTAATAAGGTTCGGGGCTTTTCGTCTGCTTTAAATCCTCACCCATTCTTCAGACGAACCAACGAAAAAGTTCAGATAAATGAATTAAAAAATGTTTGCAAGGTATTTAGAGTAAATGTTATTAAATGTAAGATATTATTCTGGCTAAGCAACAAAATTAAATATCTACTTTTTCATTTAATCATTTTATTTTAAAAGTTGTTTCCAAACAAATTGAAAAGACGCTTTTGCATGTCATATAACATCATAAATATTTTATCACGTAACAAATTGCACGCTCTTGCAATTTGCCTTTAATAATAATAAAAAACAAATGTTCGTTTATGGTTTGTAAGAAAAAATTCTATATCCTAAAATAGTCAAACTGAGAACAAATATACTTCAACTATCGTTTATGTGAAGTTTGTTTCCTGGAACGTCAGAATTATTCGTGTACTTTCAAACAGAACAGTTAAATGTGAAATCAAAGAAATATAGAATATTTCGAAGCATTGAGTACTCTTGCTTAGTGCTGGCAAAATAAATCTAAATAAATCAACGAAAAAAAAAGTTTAATAACTACACAAATATTAACTTTGACCCTAGCTGTCTGAATGTTGCACGTATGGTACGTTGCCTCGATTATGTCAGTGTTACAAGTCCGCATGCTGTATTTGAATATAGCAGTTTGAAAAGTGCCAGTTTGTCCGCAGACAAATATTAATTACTATGCACACAATGGATTAGAAAAGTAACCGAATAAATAAGTTCAAAAATGCTAAGTAGAAACAAAATATGGTAATGGCTACAGAAATCAGGTGATTTTCTCCAGGTATGGACTCCCAGTCAAGGAGAGAATTTTAACGTATGAGTTTATTATGTATATGCAATAGAAAATTTTTGTCAACATTTTAAATACGTATAATGCATGAGGTACTGGGAAATTCTACTGTGATACGTATAATTTATTTTCAAAGTAGTATTTACAATTTCTGCTCCAATGAAACTAATGTACAGGCTTTAAGTATAATTTTTCCAAAATCCCGAGAAAACTGCACTGCAAATTTCGCTTGTTGTTTCACTGGCAAAGTTTCTCAGAATTAACGATGGACTTTTTAATGATCAGTATGTTTATGTACCGTTTGTCAGCTACAACTGGGAATCCACACATATGCCAGTGAGTAAGGTGTCCAAGTTACTTCCTATGATATGTGGGGAGCTACTGGGAAGCTATACAGAAGCAAGGAATTGCGAGTTTCTGTACATTGCCACCTTGTCTGTGCTCGTGGTCTTCACAAAAAATATTGGCGACATATTACTAAAATACATGTACAAAAATATTCTAAACTTTAAGCAAAGCCTAAGAAAAATACAAATACGTCTGTATAGTAACAAAGAATTTTGTATATTTAAAACTAAATTCTCGTACATTTTACTACATTTGTTTGAAGTCACACAAAAAAAAATTAGCAACCAGTTTCCAAGAAAGTTTTTGCCATGACAGCTAATTTTTCAAGACAGGAAATTACACAGTTTTGACTACAAACTCAGTTAACCACCATTTCGTTCAATGCATAAACAGCTTCAACAATAGCATTTACTGGATTGAAAAATTATCAAACATAGTGAAAATTGTTTAAAAAAAAATTGCCGAACAGATTTGCGATCCTAGGCCATTTAAGAACAAATGAGCAAGTATATATATATATATATATATATATATATATATATTTATTTATTTATTTAATTACTATTATAGGCAAGATTGCCTTCAAATGATCACTCTATTGGGAATCACCTACATCTGCTCTCGTTTAGGATTAAAAAATAATTATTGCTAGAAAAAATGGAAACAGAGGAGCATCTGTGGAACAAGTGCTGTTTTTGTTCTTTACTGTTGGCAGGACGGTGTCTCCGCGACTTGACACTCCTGGCGAGTCAACGGCCAAATAAAAACAGAGACGTCCTCTCACAACGGCGCTACGAGCCCAAGTCTCCCGCTTCGCCGCGGATCGTAAATTCCTTTCCCAATCGACTAACCCCGTATGGGAAAAGTGTGTTGATTGGGTCCTCTGGCGAGGTGGGACCACCTCCCCCTCTTTACATCCTCGGCGTTGATTTGTAGCTCGGCGGGATCAGTGTTTGTCCAAGGGACAGGCGTGGGAGTGACGTGGGGTGTGGGGGGAGGGACCCCTGATAAGTGGCCTTTGGTCACGTGACGGTGGTTGCGTCACAGACATGCCAAGCTCTAAGGTCTTGCGCAACAACACCCCCTCACCCCTCCCACACCCTCCACAAATCTCGCGGTCCAGTTAGTAGGACAATGTGAGGAAGTATTTCAGGCCGGTACTCGGCGCAACACTGCTTATTGTCGGCGGCCAATCATGCCTTATTTTTATTATTTCTCCCGCCGATCGCCCCGGGTAGATATCGAACATGCAAATCCCCCTCGTCGGAACGTAAGACAGCTGTGCCTCGCGGACATAGTACAGTAATGAGGTCGCGAACACCTACGTGAGCTGGCTAGTGTACGAGTGCATGATTGGACAAGATCTGGAGGGGTGAATAGTGCTTGCTCCCTGGCGCAACGGCGACCTCAGCAGCATATGGAGGCCAGTTGTCACCTATCACCCCTCTCCACTTTCCATTTGTCTACCCACGGCCCCTTCATATTAACGAGTTAGTTTCTTCGTACCACTTGTGGAATAATTACATAGAAATTTCACCATTTAAGGACATGATCTTTCATTTATTTCAAATAATTGCAAATAACTAGAATGTTTGCTAACCAAACGCTTTAAAAAAATTTTGAAGTTGTTTACAGTCATACGATACACAATTTTGCCAGAGCGTTTTTAAAATAATGTACCGTTTGCTAGCAAAAAATTATTTTGCTTCATTTTGGCTTATTTTGACAACAAAATATGTGGTATGTCAGGGGCAAGAAACTAAAAATCCATTTGATGTATTGCAACAGAAAAATTCAGATACAAGCGATGATATATAAGTGTCAAAACGGCAAGAATGAACTTTTGATATATGTATAAGTTTGCGTAAAAAAAATATTTTCGAAACCACTGCAAAACCTCAGAGCGAGGCCTCAAGTTACTTGTAAAATTTATGAGATTAGCCCTGTGCATTTTTACACAGAAAAATAAAATTGTTTGTGGTGAAAACAAAATTTTTTGTCAATATGGACCTCACCAAATATTTTACAGTGCTTATAATTTGTTGTGTAATCACAGCAAAACTTAACTGAAGAAGCAAGATATTTTTGTGGTGACCACAAAGCTTTTTTCAGTGATAATTATATTTTATAGATAAACTTTACTAACATCGATTAGGTAACGAATTTGGAAGTATCGTTTCGACAGTAAATTATATAACACAGCAAAGTTTTGCAGTACTAAAATAGTTATACACATTTTAAATTTTGAGACGAAATTGTCTATTGCATACATAAACAGCCCAAATATTCGTATTATCCCCTTAACCGTACGAAGCCTGCAATAGAAAATGTTTTTTGTGTTGGGTTCACGGAAAAAGCAAACGAGAATTAAATAAGTTTTAGCTATGTTACACGCAGTGTTTCTGATGGTAATAAGTTCCTAAGTTCATGTCATTGACTGATTAAACACTCTATCAGTTAATGAGTTTGTAGAAGTGAATTAGATGAACTTAATTCTTAATTAAATTTATTTTGACCAATAAACGGCTCCACATTTTAGTTTATTTACTATAATGATGACTAGACTTCAAAATTAGTAAGCAGGAAGGAAGCAAAAATTTGTACACCAAAAACTAAGAACCTTGTTATTATTGCCGAGCAGTAAAACGTAGGTTTTGTATACAATATGAATAAAGTCAACATACTAATATTATGCAAGTGCAGTACATACGAAGGTCGTGGGCGCGGGAGTAGTTCAAGTCTATAGTAGCTGAACAAACAGAATCAGTGTACGAGGTTATGTGAAGAGAACAAATAAACAGTTAACTAAATCGAGATATTTGAGATCTAACTTTCCTTCATGTATCTAAATCTTGCGTAAGCACATTTTTGCTGCCTCTTACTTCTCTTCAAATATGACGTCCTGTTAGTTCATTTTTCAAGTTGTATTTCGATACGTGTCCTTTTACTCGGCACTTTTATCACAAAAGACATTATAACGAGCAGTAGTTCTTACCAGCTTAACCCACGATATTAAACATTATCATTTTTTGTTAGAGGCTAATAAGGGACAAATGCAAACAGGATTACAGGGAGAGATGCTGCCTATGGACTGCACCAGAGTGTGCAACATGCAGTCATTGTTAAAAACTGTTACTGACAGTACAAACATTGTCAGGAAAGAACAGTTCATACCGTATGTGAAGTAACGTGGTTTGTATTTTATTACAGTGCAAAACAATTTTCTAGAATTTACTTCTTAATATTATTGTTATATGTACTTAATAATATTTAATGTCGTTACTTAATAATAATAATAATACTTATACTATACACACATACATGACTGTCTTAAATTGAGGAACGTAAAACACGCATTTCTGTTATGGATGCTTCAGACAACATTGTGCAATTAGCTCACACATAAATTTCTAGTTTTATTCGTTTTACTGGTCATTTTAAATTGTACACGTGGTGTTTACATAAATTCGTATCAATTATTTATTTGGTGAAAGATTTACTTCTACGTTCAGGAACCAGTAAAATCAAATACATGGGCTGGAATGAAATACATATAATAGTCTACATTCTGTGTGAAAGACTTCACATATGCCAACCGTGATCACCAAACGTTTCAGGGTATGTTATCGATGCTATTGTACTTAAGGAATGTGGAACCAACTAGAATGTGGGTCATCCCAACGCACACTGCATACGTGATAACTATCCAAGAACATGTTCTGAGGTACCAGCATATATTGTAGTAAGATAAAAGTTTACGCGATCTTTGAATGAGTTCTGCAGTGGGGCTGTATGACAAAGAGAAGTGTTTTCTTGGCTATATGCCATTTGTTAGAGAATGTTAAGTCGCAGAAAACCCTGTAATTTAAGACGTTATGTGAAATATAAGGGTGTGTTGTACCCATCCATACCTTTTAAAATACTCCGCATCAAGATTTTCATATCTTAATAGGACCGCAAAAACACTCGTTTTCGACAGCGAGAAGCCGGGGCCGCAGTGGCCGAACGGAGTCCGGCCACTTGGCTCAGTGGTTAGCGCAAGGCAAGGGTCGCGGGTTCGATTCCCGGCCGGGGAGGTGACATTTACAACCACTTCCTCGGGTTCAGGACTGGGTGTTTGTGTTCGTCTTGTCTGTGTGCCAAAGACAACTTACAATTACAACGACAACTACACAATATAAAGTTACTGGGGAATGGCTTAATTAACTATCTTAAAGGGGGGTAATGTTTGGTGCAGTGGCGAGGCGTCAACCTTGCCATTGTACCAAACATTTTTTACATTATATAATGGTCAGACCATTCGCCTCCCACCATGGCGATCCGGGTTCGATACCCGGCGGGGTCGGTCCCCGAATTTTCGCATGTGGGGAATCGTGCCGGACGACGCCGTTGGGGCGGCGGGTTTTCTCGGGGATCTCCCGTTTCCCACACCCTTTCATTCCGGTGCTGCTCCATACTTACTACATGTCACCCCCCACCAGTGCTGAAGACCTCGATGTTGAGCGCTGACCAAAAATCTCTCACTCATTCTCACTCGACAGCGAGAAAATAAGTTTCATAGTTTAATGGGAGAACTGAAATGTGTATACACGCGTTTAACGTTCTCTGAATGATACTGATAAGCAGGTATATTTCACATACTTCACCTAGTTTTTGAATACACTTGTGTCCGTTCCGTGGTCTGGGCAGACGTACCACCATCCTGTACTGACCGTGTGTTTTGTGAGTGATGCACGACGCCAAGGGCGATGTTGACAGGCTCATCTGATGCGGTATCGCCTCTATCACGAGGCATTCGTGCAGTGGTATCGTAGATCACTCGTCTGACTGACACTTTCATCAATGACCCCAGCTTTTTATTTATGGAAAGTTTTTTAAAAAGTCCAATGCAGCTTTCTACCTAAGTTTCACAATAATCCCCTAAACGGTTGTGTAGATATACTAGATTGAAAAAGTAGTTTATATTAATTTTGAGGGGCTCCGAAATGATCTTTCTAACTAACGAGATGTTTAGAAACCACCATTCCAACATTGTTTGAAGTGTTTGTTCTTTTCGTAAATGCATATATTAGAAACACGTAGCAAAGTTTCTTAGAAAAAAAGAGTTCAGCTAGCACGCTGCATAACAGAAGTAGGCAAGTCAGGCAGGCGGGCGAGCTCTTGACTAACGCACTACACACTTGATGTTTATAGCCATTGAGTAAAGATAAGGTATGGCTGTGGTAGATCTTGAGCCCGTTTTATGCCATTGTTAACGTCGTTACGCAGAATCGCAGCAAGAATATGTATTGTCCGAGACATCAGTTAGTTAAGTAGACGTGTCTGAACCAGATAGCAATAACTGACGGCCTGTCACCTTCTGTGACAAGTACTTAGAGTTACGACAGCAAGAGTTACACCCACAACATGAATTATAGAGCACTTTTCACAATACACAAAGAGTTTTGCGCCACCTGACACACGGAGGCTCGTTCCGCGATTTCCTTCTTCAATTTCGTACACGTACTTTTTTTTACATTGCCAAATATAAGTTCTTGTTGCATTATTTACAACTGTACACTCTCAAAATATTTTACTAAACACCAAGCAAATTTTATTGCGACAACGACAATTTTTGTTTATATCGAAAGTTTAGCGCTTAAAAAATTGAACTTTATTTTAATCATAGATATTATAGGTTTTTAATTGTGGTAAATCCAGCAGAACTCTTTTAATGACGCTTCCACGTATTTATACGATCATCGAATGGATACAAGTTAATGAAGTGTGTTGACATAGAAAAATAATAATGTATTTTTTAAAGATCGTGATAAATTATTACTTTCAGTCATTTTCAATTCGTCTGTACTTCACGTCACTAATAAACTGAATGGGAAGATACCACTGCTATCAAAATGATCTTCATGTTTCATGTATGTTACGGGAGCTGACTACCTGCGCTATAGATGGTCAGAAGCGAGGGAGGCATAAGGGCGACTTGAAGCACCCATCAAATAATGCATCGCCACCAGTGGCGGCTCGTGGGTTGTTGCCAGGTGGGGCTGCAGATAGTCGGAACTGTACACTCTTGATGAACGCGCCGTAGACCAACGAACATGAAATATTTGCCGGCTACTAGATGTGTTGTGAGCACTCAGTAGTAAGGGGCACCTGCACATCAGCGTGTCAGTGGCTGTAGAGTCAACCAGCGCACAACCATGTACAGCTCTTGGTATATATATATATATATATATATATATATATATATATATATATATATATA
>PNEQ01129459.1:0-54998 GCA_003012365.1 Medauroidea extradentata
TAGACGTGACCTTGAGGACTCCGAACCAATGGCGGACATGCGTAAAAACGCTCACGGACTTCTGCGCTACATCGTGAAATGTTCAAATGCTCACTCACTGGAGCAGCAGCCAATGAACAAATATAGCTGACGACAGTGCACACAGGACTGTGGAGTCTAGCCTGCTGGGCGTTGAACCCGCGAAATTTCCGGGCCTCTAGTCATTGTTTGTTAGACGTGGCCTTGAGGACTCCGAACCAATGGCGGACATGCGTAAAAACGCTTACGGACTCCTGCGCTACATCGTCAAATGTTCAAATGCTCACTCACTGGAGCAGAAGCCAATGAACAAATATAGCTGACGACAGTGCACACAGGACTGTGGAGTCTAGCCTGCTGGGCGTTGAACCCGCGAAATTTCCGGGCCTCTAGTTATTATAGGCAGTAACGGGATTTTGTTGCTTCCTATAGAGACGGAACCATTGGTTGGTTCCCCGAATGCGAGAATAGGAAGGCAAGCGGCTATGTCCTGTACAGAGGAACCACACCAGCGTTTTCCTGGAGCGAATTAGGAAAACCACGTTAAAAATCAGAATGGCTGGACATAGTTCTAGAAAAAAAGTCCAGAGATTTAAATATTCTCCACTTCATTCGTGGATGGAGGTAGAAGGAGAGGTGAAAAGGCAGGATACAACAATGATTTGTGTGAATGTCCCTGTCCATGGCGGACTTAGGTGAGGGAACATGGGCATCAGACTTTTTTTTACATTCTTTCGATTTTGTTGACATGCTTCGTTAACTGTACGTAGATCTACTCATACAGAAGTTCCAAGCACACGTAAGTGAAATAAGTGGCTCTTACCGACACCTACAATAAGGACTAATGCATCTTTGACTTGGGTGGGCCGCCGTTGCCGGGTCATCCCCTGGTCATTTGAACGAATAAAACAAGAACAGGTCGGACCAGGTGCAGAAGCTCTCTCTACCCAGCTTGTCTGACCCGCTGTCCGTGACCGCTCAAGGTCATTGCCACGGCGACCGTCTGTGCAACTGCATCTCGTCGTCGCCAGCTTCCACTCCGGCCATCTGTCATCTTACAGTGCTTCTTGTACATCCGTGCCGTATTATGTCCTTGAGAATGTCGTAGTATACGTACGTTGCGTTCTTTTACCTTAACTATTTGCAATACAACTACCTGTGAACAAAACGCCTGTCAATAATAAAGAAGACTACAAACCGTAAATACATAGACTGTAGCTAACAGCAAAAAAAAAAAAAAATTATACATACATACATATATAAAAATACGTAGCCTTAAATGTGGCATTTTGTTTTACTGTATACAAAGTATTGCTCGCAAGCCCAACTTCAGGATTATTTTTGCTTTATTTACACACACAGTTATTCGAAGCCCAACTTCAGGACTATTTTGGTATTATTCACACACCATCATTGAAAGGCATAACTTTCCAAAACAAAGGACACAAAAACCGCGCAGGTGAGTCCAAATTAGTGATTCAGGGCAAACATAGTAATTACAAAAAAAAAAAAAAACGAATACTTTGTATTTCTACGAAAGTCGTTTTTGTTTATAAAAATAACGCGCAATGTCAATTGATCCAAACAAAAATACTGGTTTCCAGTTACGGCCAAATAGTTATTGGAACAAATACTGCAAGCATAAATACAGAAACCAAATAATTTGTTATAAAAAATACACAATGGAATATGTCTATTTTGACAGTTTAAGGGCGCGGTCTACCACAATTTTCATTACCATTTTTTAATTTTTTATTTGTACCAGATATTTTTTTTTCTTATTTTAGACACAAAATGTGACTAAATTTGGCTCTTATGAAATTTTTTAGTCTTTCATAGTTTTCGCGTAATGGCTTGTTAAATTCATATTTTGCATGTTTCCGTTTTAACGACTACACTAAAACCAACTGATATACCAAACTCAAAATAATCACAGTGGATAAAGACATTGCAGGCTACAATGTCATGCTCATAAAAATAAAGAATAAAAATTACTTGTATTTAAAAAAAATGTTTTTGAATTTTTAAAATTTTTATTTTTAGTTTCAAAATTTTTTAAAAAATGCAAATAATTTTTATTCTTTACTCTTATGAGCACTACACTGTAGCCTGCAATGTATTTATCCACTGTGATTTTTTTGAGTGAGGTATATCAGTTGTTTTTAGTGTAGTCCTTAAAACGGAAACATGCAAAATATGAATTTAACAAGCCATTACGCGAAAAATATGAGATATAAAAAAATTTCAAAAGAGCCAAAGTTAGTCACATTTTGTGTCTAAAACTAGAAAAAAATATCTGATACAAATAAAAAATTTAAAAAAAGGTGAAAAAATTGTGGTAGACCTCGCCCTTAAGGGTGTCGCCTACTTGCGCGTTAGAAGCTCAGAAATGACGGAGACATAAGGGTGGCCTTGAAACACGCATCAAATGCCGCATCGCCTCAACGAGCCAACCACTGAAACCTCGTACAAGGTTCCCGTCGAACCTTTTTTTACTCTAGGACACTGTGGTGGCCATATATTTTATTGGTTGAAACTCTGTGGCAAGGTTCATTACACATCACAATCTGAGTTATATGTACACCCGGTTGGTACATTTTAAAGTACGAAAGTCTTAAAAGTTTTTAGCCAAGTTGGAGGGCATGGAAACAGTGTTTTTAATGAGCATAGTGTCTTAATAATGAGGTTCCGACCTTGTCTGAAGTGTGTTTTCTTTTCGAACGTTGGCACAATGGGCACACGTGGAATTGTTTCGTAGAAACAACCTGTTTGCGGGCACACTGCAACGCATTTGAAGCGTGAGGTTTTCGGCCGCCTTAATAAAAGCAGTTTTCTGAAAATTCCGAATATAAACAAAAAATGTATTTGCCTTCCCTCGATCCCAGTGTAGGCCAACACAATCAAGGGATGTTGGCAAATTTTAAGAGTGTAGAATTATACACGACAATATAAAATAATAGAAGAAACATTTTTAAATGTTAGGGTATTGGTTCATAAAGATTGAGTGTCTAACAGTAAACGTTCACAGGCTTACATACAAGTAATATGGACATCAAATTATCTATAGATAGGGCCCGGTAATTTTTGCGAAAAGATTTTTGCCCCACTTGGTTCCAGTGTCTTACGTGTACACCTGCAGCTTAACTTCATGATTATTGGCAGTGTTTTTTTTTTGCAGAGTTATTATTCATTTGACTGTGCCAATCAGTACACGGATAACTGTGACACATCACGTCTGTGATTTGCGGGTTTAACCTCCACACGCTGGGTGTTACGGCATCCAATCACTGACCACAAAGCAGAGATGCAGGTGCGCACGTAAGGCACTGAAACAAAGTGCTGCAAAATTCTTTCCGCGAAAACTACCGGGCCCAAGCCCTAACTAGTGACAGGAAAACTCCGCGGACTCACTAATCTGCAGGCTAGCCTTCAGGAATATATATGTACTCTAGAAGACAACTGTTCATTGGCTGCTCTCTGATATAACGGTTTCACCTTAGTGGGTCTGCATTTATTTGCTTCATTATTACTGGCTGTATGCCATCTAGGAGGGGTCAAATACGTCTAGCTACAATTACGAAAGTGACACGGTACAGTTGTTTGAATACTAACTTGTGTCCAAAATAAAACGCGAATTTTTCGTGTCCCTAGCTACAACGTAATTATTGACCAAGAATGTTTTGTTGTAGTGTGCTCTGATATTACTCACACCACTCAACTTAGCCACTGAATCAGAGCGTAGAGTGTTGTCTCACTCATCACGCATCGTTAGTTCATGTCGAGATAATATGTCGCCCATTTATCTCTGCATGCATCACATGCCATTCATAACTTCCTCACATGACTGATACGTCTGATACAGAAGATTTTAAGAAAGGCCGTAAAGACTGTTTAATGACCAAAGTACTTTTATTCTGTTGATGAATATTTATGAATTAATTACAAATAATTTTTACTCCCTTCTACATATTAGGTGAATACTCAACAGTAAAAAAAAATTACGCTTTATAATTTATATTGTGTAAAAAATTTTGAAAAAATGTTTATACTTTATAAGTTACTTTATATTCTGTCAGTGAATGTCTGTGTGAATGTTTGTATAACATATTGTGAACTTTTTCTCTATCTTCCTTCTTTTTTCCCCACGTGGCGACTGAAGAACGCAGACTACCTCCAAGTAGACCACAAGCCCCAAATGACGAGAAGAAATTATCAAAAATTATCATGCAATTTTATTGTTTGTTAGTTTCCAAACATGTTGTATATTTTATATATAATTAATTCACGTTATTATATATTAAATTGCAAAACTGACTTGCCCGACATCTATGTGCAGAATTGTAATAAAAGTTATCCAATATATGCACGGCAGCTATGCATATTTAAGATGGAACATACGCAGCCATCTTGGTTTTTATTTTAATTTTCTCTAACGCTTATTTCCGATATATTTTGCTACATTTCGTCTCGGTAGGGTGTGTATAGCATGTGACTTGGTGAACAGTTTAAACATAACATTGATGGAAACCTTCCGTTCATTTGATTTCCAGGATTTCATAAGTTGAATACTAAACAAATTTTAATTTTTGGGATTTCGTAAGTCAAGTTCGTGAAAGGATTTCATTATTTCCTTTAGATATTATCTGTTAGTACAGTTGAACTAAGTATAAACCCTTTCCTTGAACGGGACGTATTTAGTGCGTCTGGAAATAACCCGTGTTATCAACCAGCTAACAAGCTAACAACTATATTAATTCAGTCCATGACGTCATCGCTGATAAACTGTGCAAATTAGATAAATACGCAAGTGCAAATATATCACATTGGTTTTCTGTACTTTCAGGCCTCGTTCTTTAGTTTTGCAGTGGTTTTGAAAAAAAAAATAACGCAAATTAATACACACACACACACACACACACACATATATATATATATATATATATATATATATATATATATATATATATATAAATTCATCATTCTTTCAGTTTTAGCATTTATTTATCATCGTTTGTATCTGAATTTTTGTGTTGTAATACACCAAACGTATTTCTATATTTTACCCCTGAAATATCGCATATTGTGTGGTCAAAATAAGCCAAAGTGAAGCAAAATATTTTTTTGCTAGTAAACGGTATATTATTTTAAAAACGCTCTGGAAAAATTGTGTATCGTATGACTGTACACAGTGTAATTTTTTTCAAAGCATTTGGTTAAAAAATAGTCTAGTTATTTGCAATTGTTTGAATTAAAGGAAAGATTATGGTCTTAAACTAAGTTTTATATACGTAATGTTCACTAACGGCGTCACTGGCAATTTTTACATATCGGAAACGTGGCGGACGTTGCCGTTGCCCTGCGGATTTTCTCGGTCTACTCCTGTATTCCCCGCCCTCGCACTCCACTCTTGCTCCATAAACACCTCAAGTCATCCTCAACATTTATAGCAGTTAGTTGTTTTTGCATTTCACTTAAGCTTGTTATTGTTTTAGAAACCATATTTGAGTGATTCAGAGATTTTAGTCAGCGCCCAACATCGAGCGCTGGTGAGGGCGGGGGAAACGGGAAACCCCTAAGAAAATCCACCCCATCAGTGCCATGATTCCCATGTGCGCAAATCTGGGGGCCGACCCTGCTAGTAATCGAACCCGGATCGCCTCGGTGAGAGGCGAATGGTCCGACCATTCGGCCACCGTGACACCCATTCAGAAACCAGATTTTCACTTTTTCTTCGGAGTTCTGTCTAAAATTTGTGCAAAGAATCATAGCAGTAGCATACGTTCAGAAGTGGTTAAAACCATATTAAAAGGAACACCGTTCTTGTAAAAGTAATATTTTTCTTTCTTGTGAACTATCGGTTGCAAACAATTACTGTTACTTTTATATAGGTGGTTTGCGATAAGTCAGCACTTTTGAAGGCCATCGTTTCTAGAATAATAATTAAAAACTAAATTTTATTTTGATCTCGGAAGTGAACTTTTCAGTACAGTACAATCTATACTCTTTGATTGTTATGAAGGGTTGTTTGCTTATTTTAAAAAGTGTCTGGAAAGTATACACAATCTGAAAGGAGAAAAGTAACTAGGGTTTCAAAAGTACTTACTTTATCCTGAACAACCTATAAACATACATTCTAGGCGTTGTACAGTACCGTAGCCGTCTTTAGTAGAAGGCCGCGGCCTCAGATCTGGCAACACTGTCAGGAAGGGTCATTTAAAACTTCTGTTAGCTCTCCATAGGCAATGACTTTGCCTGATTCGTTATTGTGCCATACATACCGGCGAATCAGGGGAAGCCATTGCCGTTAGCGAGACAAAAAAAAAGTGTTAAAATAAAATGACTCTTCCTGACAGGGTTGCCAGATCTAAGGCCGCGGCCTTCTACTAAAGATGGCTATGACAGTACCTTTTAAAACCAAGTGTTCGGTGCTAGGAAAGATGTATGTTCCTGAATTTTTGCGATTTTACAGCTTGTTTTTATTATTACACATATATCGTTCAGTAAAGCTAATAACATGTTGGGTATATTTTAAGTAATAATCACGAATTAAATTTCTTGTGTCTTAAGCTGTATGGTCACTAGGTTTTACATTTTACAAATCATTTATAAAAATTGTAGCAGGCAAAAACACTTTTAAAAAACCATGCTATTGTTAATTTTTTTGTTTCGTATCTCAGAATTCTTTAGAATTCTACTGTCTTGCTTGATGTGGGTAGTATAAAATCAGTAGGCTACTTTCAGTCATTCACCGATGTGGAATTAGCCCCAGCTAAGGTTAATTCTACTACGGGTTGGTAAGATAAGTGATAAAAATTTGTCACGGACAATTTCTGCCGCTTGAAAGTAAGGGGTGCAAACAGACCAATCACAGAGCTTTCGTGAATTTTAAGTTACATGAAGTTGGTAATTAAAAGGCGAAATTTGTTTGTTTTCCCACTTTAAAATTAAATTTAATGATTTTTTTCTTTCCCAAGCCTAGTTAAATTTAATTTTACTACGGTTTAGCATTTTTTTACGCCCGTTGGCGATGACAAACGGAATTTTTCCCTGTACCAAACTCTCCCATAAGAAAACACATTTTCTTTCTAACCTTTAGTAGACTTAACCTTAGCAACAACTTCATAGAGTTTGATAGCTAGCCGAGAAATGGTAAAACCAAAGTAATTTAGAAGTCGAAAGGAAATTGCATGCACCTATGCTTGCCTTATTTTAAATGATATTATTGTTTAGATAGCATGTAAGCTTTCGTGTATGACTTTCCCCGCCTTTTTTCTCAGTTCTTTGGTTTCATTTATCTGCTGGCATTCAACGATGATTTAATGTGCAACAATTTGTCAAGAAATTATTCACTTACAGCTGAACAATAGACACACACATATCAGTGGATTTAAATTTGAGCAGCAAACTTTGAAGTGCAATTTCTCGCGGGAAAATTATATGAAAAAGTGATAACAACACAATGTATGCCTTTGAAAGGCGCGAAACCCGCGCGAATCAGCGACGTTAAAACAGTGTTGCAGAAAGCCTAAGCAACGGGCATCTAGTCAAGCACCCGTATCCTCACATATGCGGGCGCTGAGTTTTGATGGCTGGACAGTTTATACACGTGAAATGTGGGCGTGCATGGTTGTGATGATACTGTCTGCCGGCGAGGCGACACAACAGCAGACATCCAAGACCATCAAGACACGGTTATAAAATATGGGCCAAACTTCTGCTGACTATTCGCAAAAAAAAGTAGAAAAAACTCTTCTGACCTTATTACTAGAGGCACGAGTATTTCGCGTATTGATTTTAGGTCAGATTGGACGCCAAGAACCTGTATATAATTGTAACATCTGTGATTGGACGACTTCTGTTTTAACACACTTTCGAAGATTGCAAGCCAGTAGTAAATAATAAAATAATTTGTGAGGCTAACACATGCTACCCAATTGAACGGTTAGAAGCCAATGGATATTCGACTTTGACCAGTACGTACATATAGGGCTGAGAAGTCTATGCTGTTGCCAGATTAATACGCGAAATACTCGTGCCTCTACTTATTAAAAAATACGAACTTCATAAGACGTTACAATAAAAGTTAAGCCAAATGAGTACTCTATGTCAAGCAATATTAATGAATTTTTAAGTAAATTGCATACTTTGAAGGATAATATGCCATCAAGTGCCGTGTTTACCGCTCCCGTAAAAAATTAGTATAATATTCGTAGCCTGTTTCTAAAGACACTGGAAAATCGCAAGAGTACTTGACTATTTGCTAATCTCCAACATGCTGTATCATCCGCGTCGTAAGCATTTGATTTTTGGGGGGACGTCACTGGTAGAGAAAGTGTACATATAACCTACGTAATGAAGGGGTGTGTAGGAGTCCTCCACCGGAAAATTTTATATTTTAAGGTGCAAAATGCTGCTATTTAAAGAGTTTCTACGTCAAAATATTTAATATACAACTGAAGGAAATCTTAATCTTAAAAACCTTTAAAACAACGAATTTTTTTTGGGGGGGGGGCGTGTCCCCTCCGTCCCCTGTCCCCCTGTTTACGACGCCCCTGTGCTGTATATAACACTGAGTGTTTCATATCGACATTGGCTATGGTTTATTTGAAGCATTGTTTCTCTCTTCAACAAACCCAGTTAGTACTGTACAGCTTGAAAACACAAAGTGCGTGATTTGCCAGAAAAGTCACGGTTAATATACTACAGTTTATTGGAGACTATCTTAAACATTTTCGCGATTTTCCAGTATCTCTACCTATTTCATGTAAGAACATATTTTAAGTTTTTGAGTTGAGATATCAAATAGTTTATTTATCCTCAAGGACATATATGCCTTTGCCCCCGTATTTTAGAAACATAGTCTGTACAGAAAATACAGACGTACAAGGAAAACCACAACGTGGAAAAAGTTTGATATAGAGTTGCTTCACGAAGATGTGAAAATTCTGCAACCACATAAGAAAGTTATTTTCACACACAATACAATAATGAAAAAAGTAGACACACGGGAAGACCATAACTACTGTTGCTTGTGCGTCTGTGGATTAAGTTCACCGAAGATTTAAGGCCGCAGTGGCGTAGCCAGGATTTGCGTAAGAAGGGGTTTAACTTGAGAATAACATAATGAACACCGACCACCCCATCAAAAGGGAGGGGGGAACCGGGGTTAACCCCCGGGAAGATTTGATTTCAATGTGCAAAACAGTGCTGTTTTAGCAGTTTTCTTAAATAATACATTGAATATTATACTGTTCCAAATATTTGTATATTTAATATGATTATTTTTAAAAAATTTTGTGGCTAATTTGAGGGAGGGAGGTTGGCATCCCCAACCCCCTCCTCCTGGCTACGGCTTTGGGCCAGATGACATCACATGGGATGAGATCAAGGATCAATAGTCGCGTCGCTTTTCCGGAAACTCGTCTCCACATCCACGGATGATGACGTACTGTTCCACACTAGTGCCTTATTCTACACTAGTGCCCCTATATTCTACACCAATCGAGCGGCTTGCAGAGTTTCGGACGTTACGAGATTATTCGAAAACTGATCAACTTGTGCAATTGGTAGGGCCATGTATTTTTCGCGAAAATAATTTTGTCCCGTTTCGTTTCAGGGTCTTAAGTACACATATTCAGGTGTCTGGAGATTCGGAACCGAGAAGCACAAATGTGTGGTGTCGCTGTAAGCGTGTTCTGACTGATGTATTCAAATGAGAAACGTCACTTCACAAAGACACGCTGCCAATAACCATGAAGCAAAGCTACAGAAGTGCACATAAGGCATTGAAACAAACTGGGGCAAAATGTTCATGGCCCTAGTAATTGATCTTTGTTTAGGAATAACGTTCAAAATGCTTTACATGTGTGTATAGCCAGTACTGGTTCGCCAGTACTCAATAAAACATATTTTCGTGTAGATAAAAAGGGCGAAAAGTTGTGTTTTGCGGTCATTTTTAGGTACAAAAACCTTGTAGCGGAATATTTTAAAACAAACGCATGTACAATAGACCTTAATATTAAGTCGCAAAATGGTAGGGTCACAACTGAATGTCACGTAGAGACTAGTTGTCGGCGAGAAGACTTCACGCCAGTTAGTGACTTGCGCCTAGAGGCTAGGTTGAGGTGTGATATGCGTGCTGTGTCGACCTTACCGCTCACGCTCTTCTAGAACTCGACCACGCAAAATACGTCCACCTAGGCAGCTACCTTAAGAAAACATACCGAAGAAGATAATTTTTTCTTTCTGCCAACTTTCAAAAACTGGATTGGGCAAGCCGCCACTTATACATATGCCACCCAAGGCATATGCCCTCTTTTGCCCCTTTCCCCTTCATTTTCATTTTATTTTTTCAACGTGACCCACTTAGGTGTACCTTTTATGTATACATGTTCTTTCTGCGTCATGGTTAATCATAAAATGAACCGCGCAAATACGCTAATTTCCGACTCCAGAAAAATAAGCTTTGAAATATACTGGATGACCTTCAGTGGGTATTAACGTTCTTTGAATGACATTCCTAAGTCGACATCACTCACGTACGTTCAACAGTTTTTTTTTTAAATTAAATACGGAGTTACAAATTTTAAAGGGACTATAAAAATGCTCGCAACGTGAACAGCCTATTCCGACGTCGACACTGCATCTCCACAGAACATATAAGCGCGGCAAGCTAGGTTTAACTTTCTATAAATGCACATTTTGAAAAGTATGTATGTATGTATATATATATATATATATATATATATATATATATATATATACACACACACGTAAGCGTACATATTGTGTGTGTATGTGTGTGCGTGTAATTTATCACATTTGAAATTACTGTCATTATTATTATTATTATTATTATTATTATTATTATTATTATTATTATTATTATTATTATTATTATTATTTACATAAAATTCTAAGAATCGAAAATATTTTTTATTAGAAAATATATTAAAGATAGAAAAACATATACTAAATATAAGTACTGTGGCATCAACTTGAAAGCCACGTAAACATAGTCGCGGAAAACAGCAGGTTTAAAATAAATAGATTACATTCTGTTGTTTTACTTTAAATACTTATACAGTAGCAAATGTAATATTTTAGTGCCATTTTTTGAAATAGTTGTGTTTCCAAAAGTTTGAACTTAGCGTACGGCACCTACACATAGTGTACGTTCAATGGAGAAGGATAGAGAGGAGTGGATGTGGGAGCACCCGGAAGAAACTCAGGAGGTCGGCGAGGGGTAGGTCCCATTGAGCAACTTCCTGGCGGTGAAGACACGACAGCCACATTCATCAGCGGGGCGTCCAGCACACGCGAGTTGCCTCACAGACGTGAAATACCTGTTTCGAAACTGAAACACAGCTCTGCTGGTTGGAGCAGGAACTGGTGACGGTGGGAGTCCACAGTGCGAGCTGATTGGGGCCAACGGTCGCGAGCCGTTCCGATCAACGGCATGTTCCAAACAGCAATCATAACACAGATATGATGGACAGGCGGGTGAGCCTCCTGTAGCGTGCTACGGAAGATTTATTTTCTTGTATAACCATTAAAGATGTTTCCAATGATACTATCTACGAAATGAAGACACACTTCAAATCGTGTTCCAATGGTTTTAAAAATGTATTATCGCGTTCTACGTGTACCAGCTAATACAGAACCCTATTACAAGTTGAGACTTAAATTAAAAATAAAAAAAAATTAAAAAAAAACCGACTCACAGAATACTAAAATTCAAATCGATCAGACCAGTAGAATTGCTCACATTCACAAAAAAAAAGTGCTGATGACACTTAAACGGCTGAACATATTTCCTTGAATCATAGCTAAGAAAGCTCTTGATCAAGTCAGCTTTAAAACAAAACAAAAAAAACCGCATCAAAATTGGTCCATTCGTTTAGGAGCTACGATGCCACAGACAGACACACAGATGCACAGTTACACAGTAACGTCAAATTTATAACACCCTTCTCTTTGCGTCGGGGGTTAAAAATGTCGTCCGCTAATTTAAAACATGATTACCAAGCTTTTCAAAAGTGCTAAAAATTTATTTTTGGTGTTATTGTAGCTGAGAAAATATCAACCGTAATCGTAAAGCGAATTCGTAGAAACCTGCATTGGACTTTACCACATTCTATCAACAAATAAAATAACAGGGTCAGCACTCAGCGGTTGAAAGTTCCACTGAAAAACACATTCTACGAAAACATTGCACGCTAGTTTGGTCCTTCGTGCCTAGAGGCGATGAGGTGTTTGACGGACCCGTTATATTCGACTTATCGCCTTCCCCTTTTCCTTGTTTTAAACGAGAAAAAAATTGCTGTCGCTGACTTTTGGTAGATTAATAAACGCTACGAACATCATTTAAAATCTACACGATGTAAGATCTCCTTCATTAGAAAAAGTTACGGATTATTAGCAACAAGACACTTGCTGACGTCTATAATTTACTATATTAGCTGACAAACAAAGCGTACATGTTTCTTTGTTCTCAAAAGTGAACGCCTGAGACCGTAATAGAATATAACCTGTACTTTGTTGGAAAGGCCTTGGAAAGTGGTGACTTTATCGTGAATGGGCTGTATGTAATTGCTCAGTGGGTTATAGTTTAGGAACGAGCTCGGAGTGTGGTGGGATAGGCCTGGTGCCGGACTGTGGCCATGAGAGTCAGCTATACTGGCCATATACGTAGTATTGAGGCCAAGCCACTGCTCAGATCTAGCGCTGTGATGAGTGGACTTTAAAGGCGAGATAGCCAAGTTAAATATTGCACAAACCCTTCTTCTAGAGATATTCTGACACGCCGTTTAAGGCCTGACTGAAAACAGTCGGCCATCGTTATATTCGAGAACTCCACTGTGCAAGTTGACAAAGATGTTTAAAAAAACGTAAAAGATCTCGAGAAATATTGCGAAAAAGAACGATTTTAAAACATGTTCATATTATTTTGATAAATATATGCATTTTAGACATGAGTTTCAAATGTGAAGTATCGAACATTTAAAAAAATTTAAAACATTTAAAAAAATGCGGTTTTTACACAGAGGAATTTTACTTACGGACACCAATCAGTTGTCGAATAATCTTTTCCATACATTTCATATACGGATGGGATGATATACATCAAAGATCACTGTAAGACTCTTCTCGAGTATTTTCGCGCAATATAAGTATAAATTTCAGATTCTGAGTTATATGTGCATGAAAAAAATAATAATTTTCCGGTATGTCGCAGAGTTCGTCGAAAATAATTGAGGAGCGAATTTTCAAAACAGGCATGGCCACCTCATCCAATTTTTCAGGAAAGTGCGGGGGGGGGGGGCTGAGGGGAGATGAGATATGTTCGGATACTAACGAAAATTAAATATAGCAGGTTTACTTTTGTTCGTCATTTTAACCGTCAAAGTATGCTAATTAATATTAAATATGTAAATATAATATTTCATTCATTATTAAAGAAAAAACTGGTCTTATATAGTTTAGAAGTATATCATCGACAGCTGTGGTTTTCAATTATAGTGAACTTGTAAAAAAAACGGCATTTCCTAAGTCTACGCCTTCCAAGAGATGGCAGCTGTCGTGTCCTTGTTATGAATGCAAAACTTATTAATTTTTTTTTTCAACTTTAGAAGGCTTATTTATGTCTCCCGGTTTTATGCCGTTAGGCTTAATAAAGGACAGCTTACAAGCTATCTAAACCTAAGTAAACGACGCAATCATCCATGCCCGTGTTGGATTCAAACCCAGGGCCTTTTACACCGAACACGCTACTGAGGACGGAAATGAATGCACAATTTCAGTGGCGTGGACATGTCTGGTTCTGATTGAAAATACATATATTTCCGCCAGTTTTTTCTTTAAGGGACATGTATTTTTTATTTATTTTAAATTTTGCTACTGTGCCGTTCATCTTCCTAGTATCTAAATATGTTTTCCTTACTTTCGGATTTCGGTTGTCATGACTGAATTTGTAAGTTTGTTCCTCAGTTATATTGAACGTATTGCTTTGGAAGTACTTAACTAGACAGTTCTCCTCTTAATGTGTGTTTTTTTTAATGATCTGTGCAGTAGGAACACGTCTGACAAGTTTCGCCTCCAAACATGGGTTTAAAAGACTCTGCGACACGCGGTTCAACAGCCCAGCAGAGTTGTGAAAAGCTGCGGTTGTGCAAGTTTGTGCAAAAAATTGGCACTCGGTATTTGGCCCAAGTAACATGACTGCACATTTGTACACTCCCCCTGAAAGATGACTCACACATTGATGCTGCAGATAACTGAGTCTGAACACTCCTTAGAAGACCTGAGGGATCATTCTTGCCTGACATACTGGTACGATGATCGTAAACACAGGTCCAGTTACTGCGTTACTGAGTTGCTCACATATTTTGGTGGAAATTGTTGAAAAAGTTTGTAACAGACTGTTTTGAAGAAAAAAAAATCAAGATTGTATGAAGCCATACTATGTACAATCTACTGTGATGCACCTATTAGTCACAAAAATATTTCATTACTACTTTGTTATAGTAGAAATCGTATTAAGTTTGGTGCTGAATTCTAAAAAACAAACAAAAAAACTAACGGCATGGTTAATTGCTACCAAATTTTTGTACACAAAATATACCTTTCTTAAAACTGTAGTGATAGTTTCCGCCAAAATTCTGAATCCGGGATGGGGTGGGCAGCCTGTCGCAAACCTCTGACATGGAAGACCAGACATGAAATACTCGGCAGATGGAGCAGTGACAGAATGCAAGGATGAGGAAAACGGGAGAAAACAAGTCGGCCAACGGCAACGCCTGCGATTTTTCCCAACGTGTGAAAAATAAATATCAGGGATCAACCTCACCAGGGACCGAAACTAATCGCCTTGGTAGGAGGAGAGTGGTATGACTACTCGGTCGTCGCGACCCCTTGTATATAGTAACTTGTAGCTATATAATGTTTTGCTTTTTGGTATTATTTTCTAAAGAGCTCTTGTTCTTGGCCTTGTCTGTCAAGCTTACAGGCACGGAGTTTAAATGAAGGATCAATGATCAAATGAATTATTCTGAATGGAAACATTTAAATACAATGCTTTAAAGTAACAAGTGTTCTGTGTTTTCTCTGTTACATGCATTTATGCACACATATATACACACACTCACACATACACATATACAAATATATTTTACCGAGTCAGCGCCCTCGAAGGCTGAGCAACCTGATGAGCCATGCCACCTCCCCCTCCCCTGCTCTCTACCGACAGTCCCGGCGACAAGGCGGTGGACTGTGCTTCACCTCCTCTCCCCATATTCCCGCCCCTGGCGAGGTGAGCCGTTTGGGGCTGGCTGACATCACAGACCTTCTGAATGGATGGGCACCTGTCAGTCATCCGGGACGAGCATTCAGCTCAGACGTGACTGAATGTTACCGCAACACCTAGAAGGTTCTGCTTACATCAACTAGCATTGTCGATGAGCTATGAGAATATTCTGGACGTCACCGAGGGCGACATTAAATAAAGGCCCACTGTCAGCAGAGACAGAGTATTTGTGGCGTTTAGCCGGTGAGATTGCGCAACGGACTTGGCAGCGAGGGACGAGGCGGGACCAGCAGATCTAGGAGAGACTACGCAGGTAAGCGTGAGAGTGGACGAACAGGTTGGACTGTAGCTATTTATTGCGAGACATTTCTAGATAGAGACTTATGCGATCAAAGGACTGAGAAGGAAAGACGTTTATTCATTAAAGACTGGAGTAGTAAATTAGACATTTAGTTAGATTACCTGTATGTAATATCTGTAAATATTTATTTAAAAAGGGTGAATAGCAAGTTTTTATTCTTAGTGTAGAGTGATTTACAGATATTGTAATCAATTAAGACATTTATTTTAAGTAATTTATTTAATTATCTAAGCCCTCCATCCCAAGCTAACCTGGCTATGCACAGGACAGCAAAGTTGTTACAATGTACTATACACAATAGGAGCGCCATTTATGGTAGAATTGTGCGTGTCATCTTTCAACTGTGAATGCCCCACTATTTTTACTCCTGGTGGCATCAAAATGAAGTTAGTGACATTATATGGAAAAAGGCAATTTAAAAACTGTGTCCTTACGCCAGTTTAAAACTATGCAACTTATTGGACCACATTAAGAATATTTTATGAAACGTAATTTGGCAGTATCTCAGAACTACTCTAATAGTTACCTAGACGTAACATCACGTAATGATATAAATCATATGTCATTATAGTGTTCAAAACTAAAATGTGTTGAACGTATGCGTTGTAGTCACACCGAGGAAAATGCTCATTTTTACAAATGACTGAAGAAGCACAGTCAGCTGTTAAGTAAATTAATAAGTGCTTCCAACTGTGACGAGTTAACTGCCAACAACACATTATGATATATTTTGATAATCATGGATGTACGTACGCTGTTACAGTAATCTGCTGTCCCAGAAAATAAGAGAGACAAAACAAGTTGGCGACAAATTACTGCAATGACGTACCTTGGCGATTCTGCTCCAAATCATTATTTCCCATTGCAAGCGTCTTTGAAAAAAATTCTATACGCAGGTTGTCAGGTAATCCGTGGGTATTGACTGTTTCAAGTGAATCTGTTATAAACCTAAATTGAAAATACTTGTCGGTAAAAAGTAGTTACGCACTTAGTTTACGAGTAAAGGTTCACTAATGATCCCAAAACTAGTGAAGTGGAAGTAAAGGATAGGGCATTTCGTGGATATTGACTGCACCAAATGATTCTGTAAACAAAACTGAAAGGAAAATTACACGTTGGTAATGTCGACAGGTCCTTTGTCTAATAGAACAATTACACGGTAGTGTAAACAACATACGCTCACTGGTATTTAGGTCACTAATTTACATGGTGCAGTATGTATTCGCGATTTACCTAACATCCAGTATATGTAATCTACACGCAGTTGTTTCTTGTGAGTGTTGTCTGTAGTTTTCACCCTCGATCCAGTTTAGGGGTCAGTTGAGTAAAGACGAAGGAGAGAGTCTAGTAATACTGTGGACACTACTCCAGAAATGGCCCAGAAAGACAGCAGCATGAAGGATCCGGTAACCTGACCGGATCTCAAGAGGCCTTTTGGTTGTGGAAAAAAAGGGGGGGGGGATGGAGGACAGGGGTTCTTTGAACGACGTGACGAGTGTCACTAGAGCGTCCGTTCAACAGCCCACATCGTGAGCGTCGTTTCCGGTCAAGTGTCGGGGAGAGGAGATATTGGTCAGCCTGCCACTCCCTTCAAATGTAATAAAAGGCGTGTACGAAACCTCACAGGATAGGGTAGGTACGACAACATTTCAGTTTCAGTTGCACACAACATAACCCTAGTAAAGTTTACCCGTGATCAAATGTTCGCCTGAGAGCTTCTCGAGGGGGGGAAATGTAAACAATACATGGCTAAATTCACAATGAATAAGTGTATTTGAGTGCACTGTGTTCAAAATGACGAAGAAAGCTGCCAAAACTAAAATGATGTGTAAAATAACGAGAAAAGATTGTGTTGCAGACGTCGAAATTTGTACAATATTCCCGCCATTTTAGGACCCTTAACAGCATTACAATAGTTCATCAGAATCTTGGAGATCGACATAACCTAGGCGTGACTGAGAAAACGTACCCTACAACAGCTCGTGAGCTTTTGTAAACGCCTTAAGAGGGTTGGGGTTTCACGCTTGTATTTACATAACTATTCCACATGTACCCGTTGTGCCAACGTACCAAAAGAAAACAATCTTCAGACGAGAACGCAATGTCACCGTTAAGACACCGAGCTCCGAAGGCATTAGAAACCCCAACAATAACAACATTTCCATAATAGAAGTTAATGCGCTGTAGTGCCATCTACTGGCGAGTTGAGCGTCGGAGTAAAATGGAATGCATAGAAACATTCTCCATTAAAAATACATGTATGGGCCAAGTTTCATGGGGATCTGTCACACGGTGTCGGAGTTTATCAGTTTTTATATCATACATACATACATACATACATACATACATATACATACATACATACATATACATACATACATACATACATACATACATACATACATACATACATACATACATACATACATACATACATACATACATACATACATACATACATACACACGTAACTTCATCTACATACATACATATATATATTTACCACCTGCCATCTCCATTAAGATCTACCCATAATTCTGCTGGGTAATAAAATTGCAAAAGAAAAATATAGGCCCAAGCTGTCTGCTGCTTTTAAAAAGTTGTAATCAAATAATAACATTAAGTGCTTACAGAAGTATTTAACGTCTCACAGACAACTAGGTAAAACAAAGAGAATCAGTAGCTTAGGAATACAAAAACGTGAAGTGAAGCGGCCATGATCCATATTAAGGCGACGGGTTCCTATTTAAGCTGTTTTTTTCTTTTCGAAAATTGTTTTTAAATCTTTAAACGGAGCATATAACATAAAAAACGACCTACATAGACATGTTAAAAATAGTTTTTACTATGTAGCCTAATTTTTTCAAAGCAATTTATTATATGATTATCACTAGTTATCAACTTTTAGAAATTTCCTTAAAGCCAATAAGTATTTAAAATTATAAAATGTTTTGGTTTCAAAAATGTTGTATGTATAGTAAAAACTATTTTCAAATTATATAAGCAGCGGTTTATGTTACCTTCACTAATTAAAAAAACTGGCAACGCAGCATAAATAGAAACCCGTCTCTACTGTCTAAGGTATAATATTGTTTTTTAAGCCTAAACGAGAACAGATATCGAAAATCTGTATGGAAGTTTTGTTTAAAATTGTCTTCATCACGTTGTATAATATTGTAAAGGACAGCTAATGATATGGTTTAGCTAATTATGTAACTAACGAAATTTTTGTTAATTGACTTATTATTAGTCGAAACTGTACAGTGTCCTGTCTTGAAAAACAGTTATCAGGGAAAAACCCACTTCGCAAAAACTGGCAAGCAGATTTTTGATAACTGATCTCGTGTAAGCTTGAAATAATAATTATTGCAAATAAGTAGAAACAAGGGAGCATGACCTTGAGAGTGCATGGATCAAAAAGCATCAGGTTTCTCGAAGCCAATTTGCAAAAATCAAAACACATTAACCTTAGACAATAGGTTTTATCAACTTTCTGAACAAATTTTTTCTCCATTAAAGTAGTCCTGAAGAACAATCGAAGACGCCGTAATCTCATACATTTAACAACAGCGTAGGAGATCGCGCCTAAGAGGGAGAGCTAAATGCTAATTTTTATCTATCAGTTTTCTACAGTAACGTCTGTTTTAAAGTGTTTTTGGTAAATGTGACAATGTTGAGGCATAGAAGATATTTGTGATGGATTTCGGAGATCATATTAGTGTTACATGTTCATATCATATTGAACTTGTAACCATTCTTGCAATGATTCTGCATGATAATTTAATGAAAGATTCAATTATTATCTATGTCGAGTGGTTTATAAAAAGAATGTATCCTACGTAATTTCAAAGAGAACATTTTGATAATACGACTTGAATAAATGTTATGGCTCGAAAAAAAAAAATACAAGAAAATATTATGTAACACTCCCCCTTAAGAAAGTATAATAAGAAATTTTCTAACTGCAATGCGATCTGTTGCAACAGTAATGACAAAAATATATTCACGGTGTTTATTCTATCAGTATGTATTCTATTCCGCAGTTAGGTTGAAGTACCAAAAATTACCCAGAAGAATAGTTATGACACAAAATACAAAAATTCAAGATGGTGACTATCACTCACTCTTAACAAATGCATCATTCTGGGGAAATGTTTGCTCGTAAAGTTTCTAATATCATTATCTAGGAATGTTGTATTGTAGTTATTCCATATCGACTTTCAAACACGTGTACGTTGCAATTGGTGTTTTTAGCGTTTATTTATCTACTACGCACCCCGTACCATCCCAGCATTTGCACTAAGTTTGTCCAATAACTGTCTGATACTTTGTATGTGATTTCCACGCGAGCTTATCTGAATGTACACAGTGTAATCTGGAGTATGTTGTGCGAGCGAGGTGCGGCCATTCTCTACGTACTCAGTTGTTCTGACGGGCTACATTCCAAGTTGTGGTAAGTTTTACCACACGTACCAGGTTTCAAGTACCACGCACATTAACGTTTTAATCCTGGTTCATGAAACACTAGTGGGAGTAATACAGATCAAAGAAAGATGAGGAAACGTATCTTCTGACCGCGTACCAGAGTAATGTGGAAAACGCCAGATTTATTCTGTCATGTCCAACAATTCGAAGTGGAGCGAAGAGATGTTGGTAAGGAGCGACATGAGGTGAGAATGGAGCAGCGCCGGAATGAGAGGGCGGACGAAACGGGAGATCATCGAGAAAATCGTCCAAACCAACGGCACAGTCCAGTGCTATTCCCACGTGCACAAATCCTAGTTGGCCGGGAATCAAACCCTGATCGCCTTGTTGGGAGGCGAGTTCTCTAGCCACTGTCCAACCTCAGCGACTACAACACTTCGATCTTCTCTGATTGATAAAAGTTATGAAATTCCTTTTTGTCTTTTATATTTGACTATCGATACCCGGTTTATTTGTGACGTGGCGTTCATTTTTTTTTTCATCTATGGCGGTATGCTCGCCTTTGATTAAATAATATTGTGTTTTTGTTAAAACGAATTATTTGGGGGGGGGGGGGAATTGGTTTAAGAGTATATAAAGGGTGCCCAAGCACATTTCACTAATCCTAGACTAAATTAAAGACGAAAATGTTAGTGGTAAAACGTTGCACGATGATTTTTTATTAACAATGTGGCAACGTAGCACGGAGTATGTCCTCTTATCTGCTGCACGACAAGGTATTATGTTATCTACTTCACTTACGGAAAACGCAAAACCATGCTTGGACTGCTCGGGATTTGAACTCGCACCCATAATATGATGGTCAGAACAATGGCAATGGCGATTCGGGATAAAGTGAGCACTAAAAAAAGCCCTGCTAAAGTTCTATTTCCAGCCAACTCGTATCTTTCCGCGCGTAACGGCTAACGACGGGTAGTGTCTAACTTCTCCGGACACGGCACTTGATGTCTGCGCATGCAAGATAAATTATACAGTCGGTAGGAACCTATAAAGTTTGATTTTAAAAATTCATTAATTGAATAAATTACAAGTTATTCGATTTCAGTTGAATTTGTTTTAGTATTTTCATATTTAAATATAAAAAAACATATGGAACTATATTGCGTAATTTCGCTGCCAACCATACAAGCAGTAGGGCAACTATTGTTAATGTTGAATTAGATGATGTAATAACGGCTAGTAATATTTTTCAACGGTTAAATTTTTAGTGCTCACTTTATCCCGAATGACTTATAGTAAGATATCTGTGCCGCGCAAAATGGGTGCCTTGTTGCCACATTGTGCACGTAAAATGTCCTCCTACATTTTGCCACAAACGTTTTCGTCTCCAGTTCAGTCCAGGATTCACGCGGTGTGCTTATCTTACGGCCGTTGGACATCCTGTACATTTATTATATTTAAGTTACTTTAGAACGTGTGTCTTCAACGCATGGCCTGCCGCGGGCCACAGATGGCTCTCGGAAGTCTTTCTCTCGTGGCCTGCCGGTATTTTTAAAATAAAGCATGCATTAAAAATTGAAAATGTCTGTGAACATAAACAGTATTTCACACGTCGTCATACCGCAGTAGTTCCTAGTCGCCCGCGGGCGTCACGCGGATTGTGAATGTGGTCCACGCTATCTTGCAGGTTGAAGACCCGTGCTTTAGAACGCCACGTGGTCATCGCAGGTGACTACGTCTAGTCATGAGGCATGTCAGTGACGCAATGATGACAACTAACTAAGAGAAGAAAGAGAGCAAGCAGCTTTACCCGAGTGTTCTCAGTGTTCGTCTCTCAGCACTTCTGTATACTTGAGTACTCTGTGCGTTCGACAGTAAAAAGTAAAATAAAGAAATGTCCGTGTGCTGAGAGACATGCAAGACAGGTCGTTGGCATCTCGAAATTGTTTATTTTTAGTTTACGTATTTTGTTTGATCGACCATGACTTCAGGGTTGTCCGGTGTTCGCGGAGAGAAATCACGAGAGCGTGACATTGGACCGGATGTGCTGGACTCGGATCTATAGTACGCGCCACTTTAGTTGGCGGTTGGCAGCTTAAGGAAAGGTGGAGGGCATTCCATGAATCCGAGCGCTTAGTTACGGCACAGCATACTTCGTAATGAAAACATCGACCCCAAGTACATAGGCATTCGAATAGAAAACGATAGTAACGAGTGCATATCCTCTCCTCGACGTTCCCCACTCGCTAGCCGCCAACTTAGATGACGCGGGCTGTAGATTAGCTGATTCCGAGCAAGTTTACGTTTAAATAAAGAACCACACGCAAATTATCGTTTGCCTAAATGATTACAATTTAATTACTAACTTTAATGTCTTTCGTGTTGCGTTTATTTTCATTGTAATCAGTCAGGCGTTCAAGTAAGCCGGTAGAATTTTTTTTTTTTAAATTTACATTCACCACAGTAATAGCCTTAAAGCGTAAGAAAACATTAAGAGTTCGCATATTTTTTTTTTTTCTATGGTTTATGAGGCCCTCATCGTGTTGAGCTCTTTCTCCCCCACCCCCTCTTTTTTTTTTTTCCTTTTTCATTCAAGATATTAAATAGATTCATTTGGAAATATTTCAGTAGGAGCTTATAGGCGGTTCGAGATAAAGTGAGCAATTTTAAAAGCCTAGTTACTTTTTTTCTTTTCAGATAATTTTTATTCTGCTGTCACTTTTTAATATGAACAATGACACCACAGAATTATTCAAAGTGTACAGATTGTATTGTACTCAAAAGTCAATAATCAATATTTTAAAAATAATTTTTCTATACGAGGTGGCGTTTAATAGAGCTCATTTTATCGCGAATGACCTATAGCTAATTATCTTAGCCTATCTTGCATCACGCACACATTGTACTATATAAGTGGTTCAAGATAAAGTAAACACTATTGAAATCCTAGTTACATTTTTACTTTAATTAAAATACAGTTTCGGCCACTTTTCCATACAAACAAATCACCGTTAGTAACAATCAATGTGTATATGTACTGTACCCAAAATTAACGTCTGGAAATCACAATGAACGATGTTTTTTAGTATCATTCTACACGAGGTACAGTCATTTGGGGTAACTTTGTACCGGTCAGGGCAACTTTGCACCACCAGCATAGTTTAATTTCAAATGAAGTATTTCAGAATTTAAAAATACCGCTGTGTTCTAATTAATTTGTTAATCTTGAAGTTTGCATAGTGATTGAATACTACACTGCTATTATATAAAATAAAATGCCTGTTACAATTTACCCCAAAATGGTACAAAGGTAACTGTAAGTCTTAAAAAGTGCTCACTTTATCGGAAAAAAACAGCCTATATGAGCTAGCATGATTATGAAACAACTAAAGTAACAAAAATATTTAGTTAATAATCTCTCTCACCAATTCATGAAAACCAGGGACAGTTAAAATTAAGAGGAAAAAATGTTCACAGAATCGTACTATTTCTATGACGATGTATTGTCAGAAATTCTATTGCCTCTTCAGTTATGGTGATATGATAGGAAAATAATATCACAAAATTTCCAGTTTGCAGTGAAAGAGTCTTAGTATTCATGGAACACACACCTAACACTCTGTAGTGAAGTAGAACCTAGAAATGCTGCATCATACGGCAAGTAGAGGCCGTCCACGGTAAAGTGAGCAGTTTTGAAGACCGTCTAGGGCCATGATTTTGTCGCGAAAAGATTTTTGCCCCACTTTGTTTCAGTGAATCACGTGCACATCGGCAGTTCTGTTTCAAGGTTATTGGCAGCGTGTCTTTGTTCAGACACGTTTATCATTTTACTGCACCAATCAGAATAAGATTATTGTGAGTCTGTACATCTATAATTTGCCAAGGCAAGTGACAGTAAAATCATCCAACCACAGACGATGTAGCAGAGCTGCAGGTGTGCACATGACGTATCGAAGCCAAATGTTGCAAAAATCTTTTCGCCATAAAATCGTGGCTCTACGTATTGCCTATTATAGTAAGATATACTTTAGTGTGCTCTTAGATATTACATTTTGAGTGTAGTGATGGCTGTATAGCTTTTTAATTCGCCGTGTTGGTATTAATACAAATCGATTCAAAGGAAAAAAAAATAGCCGGGGCTTTAAAAGTATGTTACCAAAATGGTAAGAAGTTGATTTCAGGACGATTTAGGTTCTCTGAGTAAAGTTATTTTTGGAATAACAACAATGATGCTTAGTACTTATCATAAACACTTCCTTTGCAATGTAGGCTACGTCTATCACTTCTCTGTACAATATTACTGAAAAAAAGTACAGGTCTATAACACGTCTGCCTTACATACTTATTTGTATAGTTATTATTGCTGTTAAAACAGCTTTCGATAATCTTACAAAGAATTTGTAATCTATCATGATTAATTTACAGTTCCGCAGTGTACAGTGTTATTTATTTCTGTTATTTGTTTAGTTGAATGTTTATTATTTAGTGTTTCATCTCACTTGTTCAATCGATCCTTGTTCTCATTTGTAGAGCGAGGTGGCGCAACGCTAATACGTTGGACGCGTATTCTGTAGGACCCGGGTTCGCCCCCCGGCTCCGGCCATCCTGATTTCGGGTTTTCCAAGGTTTCCCTCAATCACTCCAGGCGAATGTTGGGATGGTTTCTTAACATAGGCCATGGCCGACTCATCTCCCAGCTTCTGTTATTGTACCGAGCTGTGCGTCACCGTCTATAACGACCTCGCTGTCGCAGAGACGTAAAACCCACTTACCTTACCTTAACTTCTCATTTGTAACCATATCGACTTAAATTATCATGTTATTTTCGGTTTCGTGCTGAGCTCAGTTTTTTTATTTTACTGTTTTTTTTCTATTGTACGTTTAATATTTAATGCTCAAAATATTGGCCACTTTGATCTTTAGTCTTATTTTATAGTGCTATTTGATCTATATGTTACTGTTACTTTTCAACTTCTCAATTAGTCCTGTTAGTCTAGTTCACGGTCGTAGAAGAACAGGTCTGGACACTCGCCTATCTACCAATGTATTTTGCTTGACCCCCTTGTTGTTTGGCTGTAGTTCGTCAAGTTACCGAGAATGTCGTACTTTTTGGCGCTGTTTTCCGGGCGGTCGTCCACTTTTTTCCATTGTTAAATTTATAAAGTAAATAAAGATTGCTGGAGCCTTTTCTTAAATTTGTGAGCGAAGAAAGTATTTCATAAATTGGTAAAAAAATACGTTTTGATAAATTGTTTATCTTAGCGGAAAGGAAGTGGGCGGAGTTTAGTCCGCCCGCCGTAACATCAGCGCCAATAAAACACAATATTCTCGGTAACTTGGTGAACTACAGCCAAACAACAAGGGGGTCAAATATCCAGGCGAGTGTCCAGACCTGTTCTTCTACGACCGTGGTCTAGTTCGCGTTTCATGAAATTTCTTTATTCTTATTTTGTGCCAGTAATGACATAAATTATCGTGTTATATTCAGTTTCTCGTAGTATATCGCTAGTTAATTTTTGCTTTTTACTTTTAGTATTGACTTAGATTTAGGGTTGAAATATCATAAAATCATTGTAAATTGCGGATAGAAATTTTATGGCCCAGTGTAAGACAATGTGACATTGGCTTAGTTACGCCATTAATAAAGTACTTCTGTTATTATTATTATTATTACTCGTCCGTTTAAATATGTCTCCCATATTCGTCTGTTTGATTCTGTTTGCACATCCAGAACCCAAGATGGTTTTCAGGTCTTACTAAGCACACGATACTTTCCTCCAACATGGAGGCGGTTTGGGTTCACGAGGTCCAAACTTCCTAATAAGGTTCGATCGCACTGTTTCTTCCTTCACTGACGTAGACCTTTCTAGGAAAGAACCGCGCGCTTATCTTCCTAGCGTTCACTCATGTGATCCTTGGTCACATATCTCGTACTGACATCTGAACTCTTACAGAAACAATAATCAAATAACACGCTGTTCTGATAAATTTTTATGTGGTGCAAAACACTCGTAAAGTTCTGATTACAGTCTGTCTTATCTGAATTTCAAGCACTTGAATTTTATATTTTCTTAGCATAATACTTCCTCATGCTATACGTCTATAAAACCTTATTAAATCACAATGTATAACATCGGTCCATTTGCATACATATATACCTACGAATTTCCTCGGATTGTGTTTGACGCAGTTAGGCCTACATATTTTTATCAAGTCAGAACAGTTGACGTCCATCATGTTTTATTCGTAATTAAATCTGAATAGTTGTCCATCATTCTGACTCGAACCTGTCTTCATCCAGTAAACGGCCAGCGCCGAATACCTCGATGTTAGTGCTGACCAAATTCTCTCACTCATTCCAGTAAAGAGTAGGCTCGGACCGTGAGAAGGTCCCTCCACTTTACCCCAGTATGTTACAACCACAAGGGATACATGTTAGATTCGTATTCGGGAGGGAGCCGGGTTTGATTCCCGGCTCCACCCACCCTGATTTTGGTTTCAAGAAGTCGCTCCGTGTGTAAATTATGGGGTTGTTACTTGGCCGACTCATTTTCTGATTCCTGTCCTGGTGTAAAGTTGTGTGTAACCGTCTCTAATGAGCTCACTGACGACGAGAAAGACGTAAAGCCCAGTAAAAATGTAAAAAACTTAGAAGTTCAACAGCAGTGTGAACCAGAAGTGTTCTCCAACACCCAGGAGAGGTGTGGCTGCTATCTACTCGCGACGAAGTGAGGACTGCAACCCGCAGCAGAGAACCGGTCGTGCGAGTGCGGCCCGTCCCACCGTGAGGCGGCCGTTATTATTAGCCCGCCGACATCACCTTGCTGCAGGTGTGACCACTAAGGTCGAGAATACTGCGGGCACAGCCTGCACCCTCGCCTCTGCGCACAAGGCGCTCCTCCGTCTTGCAGGCGTTCAGCGTGGCGCTCCAGGCGGACTCCGCTAGCTTTTTGCACAACATTTCTCAATTAGTTGTAACCAGTTTATGTATGTGAAAAGTGTGCGTGGTTAATTTTTAAGAATAACAAAACAGGTTCCTATTTCGTAAATTTGTACACCCCGAACACACAAATGTGATCTACAGCATGGCTATATTCTCCGTTCACTCTAAGTTGAGTTCTGAAGTAAACAAATAACGTAATATCATTGCACTTCGCTAGCTTCTAATTGGCTCAATTTGTGCGTCGCGCCGACGTACTATTTCCAACCGACAAAAGTGTGTACAGTCGGCATCATAGGAAACAACAACGTCGTATATATTAAAACAAAATTGCGTGAAAATTTCGTACGTGTTATCGACATAGGGAAGCAAAAATTACATAAAAATTTGATAAAAATATTGACATCATTTGCAATTACTGTGTATTTCAAAATTTCTTTACTAATTGTCAAGTCATGACTAGCGACTGTATTCAAATATTCCGGTATTAACGTAACGAAACTTTGGTACTACATGCAGAAAAAAAAGTTGTCAGCAAAATGAGTGATAAAACTTACTGTAAAGTCCTCCTGGATTATTTCTTTTGTACTTGGTTTTGGAAAAATTACATTTTATAAATCACCAAAGAATCTGTCGATAATTCACGACACATATTGTTTTTTTTATATAAAATATTGCTATGAGAGATTTTTATTCTTGCCTTATAAACATCACCACAGTTTGTTCAGTAATGAAGACATATATCCACGTTTCGGAAACCATGCAAGACATTTTCACTGTTCACGTCCAGCAACACATAACCTAATCTGCAAGCAACGTAAATATAAACCGACGCGAGGACGGAACAAAATAGAACAAGGAACTTTGGTACGGACCACGCGGCCGTGGATCGGACGAACTGGAACGGAAAATGGACGAAAAAAAAAAAAACATTCGCAGTCACCACAACATTGACGCGTTAACGTCCAAAAATACTTTGAAAAAATAAAACACTATATCTGATTGTTATATTTCTGACCTATTTTTACTGTGGTAATTATTACTGAACTAAACTTTTGGTATTTTCACAGTATCGTACATCTCTAAATACTGCCAAGTGTACCAAGAAACTCGTACGTTTAACAGTGCGTCAGTCGTTAAACAACTCGTGAACCAACTGTACGGACGTGTCGTCCGCTAATCATAATTTTAGTAATAAACATATAGCGTCGTAGATTGTGTTTGCAACGTCTTTATATTTTAGATATGTGTTAATAAAACTCTCTCGTTAAGTGATGGAGTGGTAAATTTATATGTACACGACAGATAACAAAGATCTATTTCTTATGCAAGATCACAGTGCACGGCGGTCGGCAGCCAATGAACATGTTTGTTTATAATTTGCTTTGTTTATCCTAAAACTCAACTAAAAGTGAACGGAGAATAGTACAAATTATTTTCTGCTATGGTAATACCTGCTAATCTTCAAAAATTAATCCCTATGACATACAAATATATAAAATAAAGCGACACAGAACGGTTAACACCAGGACATTACAATATACAGTACACATAATTGGTAACGAATTTGTGTCTTATTCTCCAAAGAGATGGAAATCTTAACTGTGGTAATGGGCTGTAGGTAAAGCAGTATTTCCCAATAGAAGTCTGCTGAACAGCAACCCGCCTCGAACTTCTGTTAATTAGTCATTACTACTGGCGCCTCTGTCAGACCTATTTTCAACACAATTTTTATTTATTTACGTAGACCGTGTTTAGCGATGACCTTCAGTCTTTCGGCTGTCAAGTCCTCGCGAATCGTCACGCCAGTTCCTGTTAATTTGCGTTTGCACAGAAAAAATAAATTACGGTAGGACACGAACTTGACGATGATCGGTCGTGGCTTGGCACCTTTGTTTTTTCCGACGCGGTGACTCCGGTCTACATCGAATATCGAGCCGTGCGACAGGCCTAGTTTCTCACTGAAAATTGACAGCTCCAAATCATCTGTGTTTTCTTTGTCACTCTCCGGAACACAATGTGGTACACCTTGGTTTGTTGGCGATGTATTTTCGGTGGTTGCATGCTTTATACACAAAAGTACGCACTGTATTAAAACCATTTTTTGTACCATTCTGTATTATCGTGGAACATTTCGCGAGCAAGAATGATAGTTATAGCCTCAATCCTTCTCAGGTTCTGACTCGAAGATTGACAAGTACTGGTCCAGGGAATGGTTGAGTCTTCAACAGTTCCGTCTGAGTGAACGTCTAACAGAATGGTACGCAGTGTCTACCTCGTAACCAGAATCAAGATTACCTCTTCGATAAATGTCGTCTTCAAATTCCCTTTACTGATCCGAATTAATACATTAATATTTATGGTCACTTCAGTTTTCAAGAAGATGTATAAAGCATCGTGCTCAGCAAAAAAAAAAAAAAATTATATTTCATTCCTGCCTCAATAATTTAAGTTCTAAATTACCATTTTTTTCAAAAATAACAATATTTTACACAAATTAACATCTTATTTTCAAAATTAAGAATGTGAAACACTTGTAAGTGTCTCTTCGCCTCCTTCAGCGATTCATATGGATTTTGAGGGAGGTTATACTGCAGACGTCTAAGTTTGCTTGCTATTGCTTTGATCTCGGCTTACTTGAAATGAATGAACTACATGACAATGTAGTACTGAACTACTTGACAATGTAATACTGAGCTTCTTGACAATGCAGTATTGAGATACGGGAAGGTACCAATCCACATCTCGGAGTGGTTGGTCGGAGGTTAGTGATGTCTACAGCCGTTCAATTAATTGAAGCTCAACATTGCACTTCTGGAAATGACATTTATACATAGTCCTTATATTTCAAGTTTCCTATTTGAGTATAGTCTTTAAGTAAGGCTAAGGCCATTCTAAAGAAAGTATACCTATGAATTTAGGAGAGATCGTTATATTTGCCAGACCTAAGAAAATACATCGGCTCTTAAAAGACCTCGTTATTAACGGATCATAAAAGCCTCTCACCACCTAAGAAAACATATTTAAAACTTGCCCCGTGGTTTGGGAGTGTTTCAAAAAGGAATTGCAATTACTTTGCTCAGTATTTAAAGCTGATCGATGGTGTAATTGCTCATCCTTGCAATCGACTCCGGGCGAGGTCTAACAGTTTCGTGCAGCAAATCGTTTTGATCTCGTTCAGCTAGGCGGAGTCCCGTTTTGAAGCGGAGTGCCTCAATTTTACTGCTATCTCTGACAAATTTGCTTGCCGAAGGTAAATTTCCATCAGGTTGGCAGAAGCTTGCGTGACTTGGCTGCTCGAGTGTGTTATTATTACTAGTTAAGAAGGTACTCCAATCTTCTTACACGGCAGATATTTCGTCCAGCTCCATGGGCTGCCTGCGGCCGCGGCACTTGGCAGTCATGTCTTACATTCCCACTGCTACCGTGCCGCAGGGATTTTTCGTCCGGAAAATTACCGCCTGCAGTACACCGATGCCACTTTTTTTAAGATACTTCACGTGAGGCACAAACAATATTTACGTAACCGGTTTTTCCGGACCATCAGCTCCCGGATGTGCGGCCGTATAGTGTCGGGCTTGTGTGTTACATCCTCTGCTGGGATGCGCTCACACACACACAAAGGCTGTGTCTGAATTCGTTGCAATGAACTCTTGTCTACTTCCCCTTGTGCCCTTCCCGAATTATAGGCCTTTGTCCCCTTCATGGAGTACGGCACATCACCTAATTCAGACACCCTAATTCACAGACGCCCTAATTGGTTCGTATATCGAGTACTGTCCACGACCGATGTCTCGTGTGACTATTTTCTCTGTGTTCCAGCCAACATGGGTCAAAAGTTGAAGACTAATAGCTTTATTAGTGTACAACTGTTTAAAATACAATAGCAGATTAGGTCTACACATATAGTGAAACGCACGTAAATAATAATTTTAACTATTTACCATGGTTATTGTAAAAACCCAAATGAGAAATTTAGGGCTTACTAATTTTTGATAAACAAATGTGGACGGCACGGGCACAACGAAATCTCTCTTTGATATTTATTAAGATTTTATTTCACTTGTTATTCCACATATCTCACTTCAATAAATTGACTTTTCTTTTACTAACTCCGATATTGGTTAGGTTGGTTAGCCATTTATTTTCATATTTTTAAGTTCATATCGTTACAAAATACAAAATATAGTTTCAAGTAAATATTGATAGGTATTTAATTTGAGCAGAAACGTGAGAAATAAATTCAAAGTTAACAACAGCTGACGACTTTGTGAAGCAATACTGTGAGTTGTGTGACGACGAGTCATCTGCAAATGGGACAATAGAGCATCTAAAAGCGATCTAGGGCATGTGACACATCCCTTTGGCTGAAGATGAAATTCTAGGGTGCATCTCGTGAATTTGGACAGCGACATTTTGACATCGTGTTCTAGATGCACAGATTGTTGACGACCTCAAGTATGTATCTCGCACTCTCCCGAGTCAAGTCTCATAACGCTCGCGTCTTCGTTCAGTCACAAGCGTCATTACATGCCTAGTCATAGCTAGTCCTCGAAGGAACAATCTTTTTTTGCTCTTTCCTGACTTATCAATATTGTGTTTTGCAACTGATGTCCCTGGCAGAGTCGCACACAAATATTTTTCCGTAGAGGAACCAAACCTCAATTGTCAATATCACAAAGTTTAAATTTTGATTTTATCAGCTTCAATACTAGGTTACGTTATACGTAACACTGAACTACAGTAACCGTGATTTTCTAATACACCAACGAAAAATCTCAGGTGGTCCCGAATTTGTGAATATCATAAAGTAACACCCATCCCTCACCTTGAAAAAATTTTGATTTTTAAGGGTCCTCCTTAGATGGGCTGCGTTTGTGTGTGTGAGGCAGGAGCGGTACGAGCGAAGCCACTCAGATGGCGTGCAGTGTTTAACTATTATCCTTTTTCTTATGGAACTTACAGCAGCGACCACATTATTTTATTTGTGGACAGAATAGTTAAAAGTCTAACGCTTGTTTCTATAGTTGCGTTTTTCGAGTCCGGTTGCGTTATTTTTCCAGATACGATAGTCTGGAAAACCCTTTTTTGGCCATTTTAAGGCGACGAAAACGTTTCTAATAAACGTACGGTACCAATTTTTTAAAACTATAGTGACATAGTTTGAAGTGTGTGTTCTTTTCGTAGATATACAAAAACAATATGCGTTAAATAGTTTTGTGATTAAAATAATAGCCGTAACTCGCTGCAGCGCGTTTGAAGCGACGGTAAGGAGTCCCCTTAAAGTGCAAAATGTTGCTAATTAATTTAGCAATTTCTGTAAGGTTCGGAAGGTAAGGGGGTCTTCTAGACCCCATTTGACTATTCTTTATAGTGTAAGTTCAAACATTTCGGGGAAGGGAGGGGGGTTCAGGCTAGTTGACCCTCCCCTCCCTAACATGCAACCCTGTTTCCCGGTAACGATCCATGGATAAACTCCATAGGGCGCTTTGTTCTGGTGCCGCTGACCGGTGTAATGCATTATCACTAGAGGTACGTCACTTTCGCAAATACGTTCCAGGTCAGGTTGAACGCCAAAATGTATACTTCATAACCACGTGTGTGATTAGCTGGAGGCTGTCACGAAACGCATTTGACTACCGCAAGCCAGTAGTAAATAAGGAAATAATTCCTAGAGCTGTCACGTGCTATTCGCTTGTAATGTCGTAAACCAGTGAATAATCGACTGTGTCCAGTGCTTGTGCAGGACTGAGGAATCTAGGCTACTGCCAGATGAATCTGCGAAATTGACGTACCTCTAATTATCACTAGGGTCATGAACAATTCGCGAAAAGAATTTTGCCCCGTATTGTTTCAGAGTCTTATGTGCACTTCTGTAGTTCTGCTTATTGTCAGCAATTGGTTACTATACCTCTCACATGTCTTGAGATTCTACCCAGAAATTAAAGACACGTGGCATTGAAATAACCTTACTGAGATTGGCACAATCAAATGAGAGACCAAGACAAGCTACCAATAACCATGAAGCAGAGCTTCAAATGTACACGTAAGGCACTGAAACAAACTGGGGCATGATTCTTTTCACGAAAAGTTCGTGGTCTAAGCCTCTCTACGTGCAAGCCACTCAACGTGTATATTGTTATTCTTTTCTTCTATGGGGATTTAAGAGGTGGCCATACTATGATATTCGTGTAAACTATAGTTTAAATGTAAAAGAATGTTAATATTTTTGAGGTTTTCGAATCAGGTCAGTACATGCCGATATACGGCTCCGTCACTTCTAATCCTCTGACGCGCAGATAGGCAATGTCGACAATCTCTTCACTCACTCACTGTGTTCAGTGTGGTAATATTAATGATACCACTTGTTAAATGGTCTAATAATACTAATTGACTCACTTTACTAACGTTAGCCTTACGGGGAAGGATTGTACGTAAATTATGTTCACGATGTGTAAAGCCTACTGTAGTGTTCAAGTTGTTCTGCATTACTAATAGTGCGTGCACAATGCACCGTTCCCGTGCCGTGCTCACAAAACAAGGTGGCTACGAGATTAAACACTACACTCGCATTCGTAAGGTCACGAGTTCTATTTCCCCGGTTGGATGCCTGTAAGTTAGCGGTAAGGACGACTCAGCAGGTTCAACACACTAATTTTAGCCTCTAGGCGCAAGTCTGTGAACTGGCATGTAGTCTTCTTGTCGATAGCTTTCCTATACATTAAGTACCGATTATATTACTTTACTGTAATATTTCAGGATGTGTCTGTATTTAACACTTATATATACATACACACACGATTCTACACGAATATTTTCATACCTAAAAAGGCCCACAAAAAAAACATTTATCATTTATTTATGTCTTTTAGGATGACGAAATTAAGGTCTTTTGCCTTATCTTACACTTAACAATCTACAAACCACGGCATATTACATTAACACTTAATAGTTATAAACACAACAATAAAATGTCGTACAAACGTGAAAACACAAAATGTACCAACTTTACATCTAGTAATATATTACTAACAATTCAAGGGGCCGCGGTGGCCAAGCGGTCAGACCCCTCTCCTCCCACCAAGGTGATTCGGGTTCGATTCCCGGCAGGGTCAGTCCCCGGATTTTCGCATGTGGGAATCGTGCGGGACGATGCCGCTGGTCGGCGGGTTTTCTCGGGGATCTCCCGTTTCCCCCGCCCATTCATTCCGGCGCTGCTCGATACTCACATCATATCACCCTTCACCAGCGCCAAACACCTCTTCACTCACTAACAATTCAAAAGATCACTAACGTGAAACAATACAGAAGAACACTTACATTTAACGGCCAAAACAAAAACTAGGCTTCCTCAGACAATTTTTAAGTTGAGAGTAACACAGTAACTACTCAATCTAGCAAATAATATTCACACGAGTTTAAATAAATCCCTGCGTACATTACTAATTCGAAACATTGGTCTATGACCTAAAATTATTTTTTTTTTTTCCAGATTAATCTTGACAGACGTAAATAATTGTGTGCACCACATTTAAAAGCCGGAAGTGTTGGCGAGTTTGGCAGGTAAACTGTTCCAAGCGCCAGCAATTACGTTAACCATATTAGCCATATCCGGCCGAGATATGATAAGCCTTGAAGATTACTGGATGGCCTGAAATGAGTAAGTACACGTGTAGCGTTGTTTGAAAGTTAATCCTAAGCAAAAATCAGTCAAGCACATTGAGCAGTTTCAGAGCAAACGTCTATAAGCTCTGCATGTCACGGGTACACGTCGTTTGCCCTAAAGTCGATTACCCTAAAGTGTAGGGCAAACGCCTTTAGGGCAAATGACGTGTACCCATCGCCTCTATTCGCAGCGCGCCAAACTGCGTGCAAGGTTTTCGTTGTAGTCTTTTTTTCCTACGGGGCTTTAAGAGGGCGTGGTACATAATCCAGTGCTAGAAGCATTAATCCATAACTGTAGGTTTCTTGAAGCCAATTTGCGAAAGTTAAACAATAGCAATCCTAGACAATAGTTTTAGCTAAAGTTTTAAACAAATTTGTTAACAATGTTACGAACTTCTGAGGCACAATCTCTGACGCCGTAACCTCGTGCATTTAACTGCCGCGTAAAAGATCACGCGTAAAGAATTAGTAATTCTGGATAAATATTTACTCATAAAGTTGGCAAATACCAATATCTAGGATTGTCATTGAGTATTTTATCCATGTTGGCTCCGAAAAAAGCGTAGAAATCAATTGATGTTTTCAGCGTTTATTTATCTACCATGCACCCGTCTACATGTCTCTCAAACTGCGTTGCAGTGTGTTTGAAATACACGTTTTATAAACAAACTGTTCCACGTGTGCTCACGCGGGTTTCGCACGAAAAGAAATAACATTTCAGGCCAGGACGGAATACAACTTTCAACACAACACGTGTGCTGCAAACTACATTTTTAAGCCCTTCAACACGGCCGAAAACGGCATTTTCAGACTGCCGTGCCTCACAATATTGTGGACGAATGTCTGCGAAACTAATATAGAGCCCTGCGTTGGACTTTCCTTAAAACTTTCCACCAATAAAAAGATGGGGTCACCACTGAAAGTGTCAGTCAGGCGAGTGTTCTACGATACCACTGCACGCCGTTTACAGTGTCTTGCGCTAGAGGTGATACCGCGTCACAGGAGCTGGTCAACATCGCCCTTCGTGCCGTACCTCGCTCACACAAACACACGGCCAGTAGGCGGGCGTCTTAAACGATGACATTTTATTTTTGAATAGTATGAAGTAAAGAATAACACGTGCGTCACGCTTTGCAGTTTACGAATTCAGATAATATTTTCGGAGTTACAGGAGTCGAATAAAACCCATTTTGAGAGGCCCGAAAATCATGTTTCTAACAAGCGTGCTGAATATTTGAAAACATAGAAGCATAGTTTCAAGTTTGTGTTCTTTTCGTAGATAAACATAATATAACTACGTTTCGCGTAAAAAAGAATACGCGTGACACGCTGCAACGCCTGCCACGCGCCAGTTGAGGACTCCTATTCAAGCGCTAACCAAAATCTCTCACTTCACTAACTGAACTTCGTATGAACATAAAATTATGATTTTATACCACTTGAACACTACCAAGCAGGCAAACTGCAAAGTCTGCCACAGCTTGCACGTGCAAAAGATAATCAGAAGCGACCCCCAACGAGAATTGAAACAGAATGGCTAATGTGAGAGCCGGCAGTTCGTAGACAACGCCTCCAGAGAACATGGGCTGTCTGGTAAAATAACTACCTACATTGTAAGATCGATCACCCCACATGGTTTGCAACGGAAATACTAACTCATCCTGTATGTGGAGATTAAAGAAGAAGTGTTGTGGTTGGCAGTTTAGTCGGTGATAAACTGTGCGGATGAATACCGTCACGTTACAGATGATGTAGCTTGTAAGTTAGAGCAGGGTGTAATGGGATGGTGGGGTCAAGACATAGACCGCAAGGTCAAGGGTCACTGATGAGCGGTATAGCTGCGAGAGAGAGAGAGGTTCGAGTATCACGTCGACGTCGTCTGGAAAGCTGTCGTGGTAGTCGTGTTGGTCGAGTGATTGCTTGCTGACCCGGATAGGCCGGACATGTTCGGCAGAGGAGACGTTCTCGCCCGGCTGGTCATGCTGCAGGTGTCTCTGGGAGAGCGTTGCCTTCTCTCGCTCAAGGTCACAGCGGGTCTCCGGCCTGGTGGGGCTGCTGGTGTTTCCTGCACGTCAGGCTATCCCTCCGCGCACATACACATACAACGAGGAAAGAGCGAAGGATTTTTTTAAACAGTCCAATACGCTGCTTCCTCCTGAGATTAGAGAAACATACAGATAGAGAATAACGTATGTCTTAGGCGAGTGGTACAAGGCCTTAGCCGCATTACGATCCTGCTGATGAGCACTGATTTCACAGATAATCTGTCAGTAACCGTCAGCAGTAACTGAGCCGTATCAGTAATCAGGAATTATTTCGTCATCGTCAGTGATGAGAGTGTTGCGGAACTACTGGCCGCTAAGAAAGTGTATATAATAGAAAATTCGTTCTTGAATACTAATTTAAGTGTATGAATAATTATATTTCACAGAATTATCTGATAACGCTTCTGAGAAAAATATCGAGTTAATTTTAACGTTATTTTTTAACGCCTTCTTTCGAAAAACATTCTCAAGAAATAGTTTTATGTATAGTAAATCTATTCTTGTGTTACACCATGATGATTTGAGTGTTTATAAAAGTCTCTAGAGGACAGATGTTTTTGAATCTCGTGCCGATGTCTTTCACTGACACTCCCGAGCTCCATCTATAGTCAAGTAGCCTCGCACGAGGATTCAGCCGCGTGAACTGTGCTGTGACTATCAGTGCTTGCCAACAATATCGCAACAATAACTGAAATCACTGACCAGTGGTGTCAGTGAGTATCGGAATGCGGCGTTTGAGACGGAAAGTCGGAAAGAGAAGGAGCCAGAGATTAGAGAAACATACAGATGTAGCATAAGTACGTCGTAGGCGAGGGGTATAAGGCCATGAGACGGAAGGGGGAGGAGCCCGTCCGCCATATTGGTAACTGAAATACTATGTAGTTTATTACCATAGCAACGAAACGAGTATAATGCGACTGTGGGTTGGCCAACCATAACCTCGTTTCTCAGTACATTTACAGGAACAGCTTATTGCACTCCGCCATATTGCAACCTGAACAAGCAAAGTCAGCTTGGCCTCAGTATAGGCTGCTAAAACTCCATCTGTACTTTTCTCTCATCTTTGGAAGGAGCCCATCCGCCATATTGGTAACTGAAATGTGTTGTTTGTTACCATAGTTCGTGTATACTGCAGATATGAGTTGCCCAACCATAACCTCATTTCTCAATACAACTACAGGAACAGCTGATTTCACTTCGAAACATCTCCGCCATATTGTTAACTGAATAAACGAAGTAGTCTGGAACATAAAATGTTACGTGCAAAGAGGGCCGAAAACGCACCGTTACTCTACTACAGATCACGTGACTTACTTTGCATGACGCGTGTCAAGAATGCCACACCGGAAAATGTCTACCGTTTAATTAAATACTACTCGCTTGATACGTAGTTGCCAATAATAGCAACAATAGCGTTCCACAGTACCAGGATCCAGCCAGCACGCTATGCACTCTACATCATTTATTGTGAACTCTAGTGCTGAAATAATGTCTTACCGGATCTATGTTCGGTTGATATTTTTTGTCACTCGAGATGTGACGATTGTTTCTCCAAAATAATGACATGCTATTTTGCAACACAGTATATGCAACCACTGACTTTATTTATCGAGCGGGACGGGCCAGAGGTAAAACACTCGACTCGCATCCGGGAGGACCCGGGTTCTATCCCCAGCTCCAGCAATCCTTATTTCGGTCTTCCAGTGTTTCCCGAAATGGATCCAGGTGAATGCTGGGATGTTTCCTTAACACAGGCCATGGCCGATTCCTTTCCTATATCCTGTGTGAAGTTGTGTGGAATCTTCTATAATGACCTTGCTGTCGACGAGACAGAAAACCCAATAAAATAAGAAACTATACAAAAAAAGGGCAGTTGCGCCTTCCCATTTTTTAATTTCTAAGCTTAGTCTTCCCATTACTTCCTGCGTGCCAGACGTGGCGCGCTAGCTGCAACAGCGACGGTGATAACAATGGGAAGGCGGAAATGAGTGTAATTGGCTGCTCTCAGCTGAGATGATGATACTGGGCCAGTCAGTACTTCAGCCACTAACTGCCGCTATTTACGGACTGTCGCAGTGGCGATAGTCTTTTATTGGCCACAGGGGGGCCGGTAGTTAGGAGCTCCTACAAAGGAGAGAAGTAGACCCTCTTATAGGGAAACCTGCACCGCAAGAGAAGCCGCCGCCTGCCATCTGGCGGACACATGGCGAACCAAACACCGGTCAGTTACACATCTGGGAACGTGACGTCACGTCCAGCTCGAGTGTCCAACAACAGTCGTAACGAACAACACCGGCATATACTCGCAAATATAAATAAGTATCGAGAATAAATATCTCAATTGTGCACACATCGTACAACACACACACGTGTGTATAAAAGATCGGACTTCAACAAAACAAGTAGTCCATTAAGAAAACCAATGGCAGAAACCCCTCCGCGAGAGGTGTCGAAATGAATAAATCGTATACGTGTGTGTGTTTCGAGATGTTTGGTTGTCTGAACATTATACCTTTTGTTTGGAAGCGTCATATTATTAAAAAGTACAAATTATTGCTAATGCTGTGTAACTTCAACTTATCTCTTAATATAAAGACCTCATGGGTTTTGCATTTTTCAGACCTCTCTGTAACATTCTCACAAACACAGTGTGTATTAGAATGTTTACACGACTTCATAAATACGTAATTTATAAACTAATTTACGAATTATATTTCATGGCAGTGATATGCCGTCTATATTTTTGATGTACTAATAAAAATTTATTAATATATTTTGGTAAAATGACAACCCCCAACAGTAGCTATCACTACTATTCTTTACTATACTTCTATACTTGTCCGGAGCGAGGTGGTTAAACACTTTAGTCGTAGTCTGGAGAAACTGACACTAATTTTAGATTTAGTATCTTACGTAACGTCAACATGCAAAGATTTCAATCTTTTTTATTTCGGATTGTCGTACAATTGTAAATAGGGATCGTGAAATGACCAATGAAATTAAACATGAAAGCTTTTAAGATACTAAATATCTTCTTCCCTTACGCAGTCTTGTATTATTAAAAGCCAGAATGGAAAGCTGTATCTTTATTCAGCCGTCTTGTTCAATGTTTCTACGGAAACCCTTCTCCCTCCCCCGGCCATCTCGGAAGATTTTTATGGTTAATTCAAGGACGTTTATTCTAAGTTCTGATCGTAGCCCGTATGGTCTGAAATGAACAATAGTTAACTTGAAGCAGGTTAATGACCATCGGAAAATATTGTGCCATGAAGAAAGAATGGCAATGCAACCTGCTGGAAGGCTGAGCGAAGGTAGTTCTGGCAGCATCTCCTTGATGTGACGTCAGCGAAGAAATTAACTCCTCGGCCTCGCCTGACCGCGACAGACGTGGATGTTGCCAGTCGACTCCCACTAGGGCCACTCCTCCCAGTGGAATGAAGAAACACACGTATTTTATCCGCCGTTTATATCCACACTGCTGCTTACTTTTCCAGGCCGAGTAAAATCAGTCACTATACATTTAGAGATCAAGTACATTCTAGGTCACGTAACTTTGTCTTCGGTTTATTTTCGACTAAATAACTTTCAGCCCGGCGGTTTGAGGTCGAGTAACTTTCTAAGCGGTTGTTAAAAACCAGACGGTTTTGTACGCGTCTGCGTGTGGCTTAGTCGTCATTAGCCTAGCTTCAGACTGTTGAAGAGGATTTCTAATCTCTCTCCTTGAAAAGTGTTCACGTGGAAAAAATTCATAATTTTATATTTGCACGACATAGTGTTCGTTTTATATACGTTGCTTGTGACTACATTTTCCACTTGTAAACATTTTTCAGCTCTCATAGGTTTCCCATAGCGGCATGTCAAACTCAGAATTTGCGAGCTACGGGAACATAGAAATAACAAAAATCAAGTTACTTTCTCGACTGACATAATTTACACTGAAATGAGATATTATGTTTAAAAAGACACACAACAAAGTCTGTTTGTCTCTTTTTTCTAAATTTCAGTGAATGAAGTAAATTGTCACAATTTTCAGATTTTTTTTTTTAAGTACAAAGGAATTTCACTGTAGGTTTTTTTAATATGATATCATACGACACATGATATTTAATTCCAGTGTAAATTATTTCATTTGATTAAGCCACTTTCGTTTGTTATTTGTATGTTTTTGTAATTTGCAAATTTTGAGTTTGACATGTCGCTATGGGAAAATTATGGGAGCTAAGAGAATTTTACAGGTGGAAAATGTAGACACGTGTAACGTCTATAAAACGAACACTATGTCACACAAATATAAAACTATGAAATTTTGCTGTGACATAGGAAACGGGGAGTGAGTACGTTGTCGTCATCCGGTGTTTTGTAATTGATAATTTTGTTTCCTTCCGCCCTTGCGTACTTACGTTCCACCGCTGTCCTGTACCTTAACATTTTCCAGAGAGGTGTGCGCAGTTTCGGTTGATAAAAGTTTATTCAGTAACTTCCCAACGTCATAAGTGATGTCTGCTTAGAAATAACATTCAAAGTACTGCACGTCACAAGTTAATATATCAATTTCAGGTCCTCTAATAATCTTTAAGGGGCCTCCCTAGATAAGTTGCGTTTCTGTGTGTGAGGCAGGAGCGGTAAGGTTGCCGTTGACCAACGTATGCAATGTATTATCGCCTCTCCGCGCAAGCCACTCAGATGGCGTGCAATGCTTTACTATTATCCTTCTTTCTATGGGACTTCAAGCCGAGACCACAGTATTTTTAACTTTTTCGTTGCGAATAAAAACAATAATATTCTATCTTTATTGCCTAAATACATGTTAAAATCACTATTTTAATGTTGTGGGAACTACAAAAAGAAATTAGGTAATTCATACCGAAAACAAATTATACAAATAGCAAATTCTCTAACATTATTAACGTAATATATTTGAAAAAAAAAAAAAAAAAAAAAACAAAAAAATTTACAAACATATTGAAAACTTTCCTTATTTTCATGAGTGGTAGAATAGGTTGTTGCACGAAAAAGTAAAAATACTGATTTTGACAAGTCATTATCCAAAATGTATGCAATTTTTTTCTACATAAATTACATGTAATGTCTTCAAGTTGAACTTTATTTGGTCCAAAAAACCAAATTATTATTTTTCTTTTTTAACTTCAGCTCAGCAACAAACGTGCTATCTTTACCGCTGACTGGGGACAGAGAGTTATGCATATGGCATTGAAATCCTGACGGCACGAGTATTTTCTGATGTTGCATCAGGCGTGTGCTATTACCATGACCGGTCTCCTTGACTTTGCAGACCTCGTCTCCCTGGCAGACCAGTTCCCGGGACAGAATGAAGGACCTCTGACATTTACTGCTGGCCCCAGTGGGCTCTGTCGTCGTATACTGGAGCACTCGCAGTGACATCATGAGGAGCGCCGTGGTTATTTTCGACAGCGACACACGGCCTCTGCACATTTCCGGAGTGATATCGCAAAGTAGGCGTCTTCTTCTTCTTAACCATTAATTGTTGTTAGCAACCACACGGTGTATGCCGTGTAGACGGAGAACGTTCTAAATATATCCTAGAAAATGAACAAGTAATACATCATGCTATTTCGGTGGTGAAGATGCAAAACCTCGTATGTCACAACTGGAAAGAGCTCAGATGGGCGGATAAACTGGAGATGAAATCTTACTGGCGTGGAAGGAATTTTACAGCCCTTAATTTGCATCAATACAATAAAATGTGCTTTGGAAAAAAACTAATTTATTGGACATTCTTGTTATTGCCGAGGAACAACGTGTAAAAATGTAAATACTGCCAAAAATTGACATACGAGGTTTTGCATCTGCACCATCGATTTGACGAAAACAAGAAACCAGAAAAAAGCGGTTACTACAAGTTTTGGATAAACACAGTAAACTGTGACCTTGAATATCTCAGTGCCAGTAAACTGCGGGTTGGTTCCGTCCTGCTTAACTCCGTCCGTATATATAGTAGTTGATCAACAGTTGGTAATCATGTCCACTGCTTTATGTTTTCTAACCAAGATATTCTTCTTCTTTCTCTTCTTCATGTACCTTCGATGTCCCCTTGTATTATCAACTGTAGAAGTATAATGTATGTATACTATACTTGCTGTCCCGTATGTACCCTAATTATGCAGTATTTCTTTTTTAATTTTGTTAACATTTCTCGCTGCACACGACGCTTCACACGACGCGGGGTGGGTTTCATGCGAAATCTCGTAAGAGGTTGATGGTGTTAAGGTAAAACGCTGTAACCCTCAAATTTGGCGAAAATGAGATAACGAATTTCTTTTGGTTTTGTAGGTAAGAAAAATGTTGTAACAATGGAATGTGAGAACATAAAAAAATAGTTAAATCTTCTATTCAAAACATCCACTTAAATTAATTTAATTCAATTCAAAGATAACCGTTATTTTGTATTATCCTCAAGTGTGGGTTACAGCGTTTTCCCTTAACACCATCGAAGTGTTTTGCGAAAGAATATGACATAAATTCCGCTCGAAACGACAACATATCCTATTTTCCGGTGCGAGATCCTGCAAGTCGTGCGGAAGGAAGGATTGTATTGGTAGTTCTGTGGTGGCCATGTGACCATCAGTAGACTGTTTAAAGAGAGAGGAGTAAATCTAAATTGAACTGTGCGAAGAGGAAGTTACCGAGTCAGTGTAAGTCATTTACACGATTTTTTTTTAAATTCATAGTAAATACAAGGAACCAAAAATAGCGTAGATCTTTTTCTCCACCTCAATCTTCAAGCCGGTTGGTCCGTTGTGGCTTTTTGATCTGTCCATCTTCTCTCGGGTCTGCCAATGCTTCTTCCTCACGCTTGTAGTAGACTTTGCTATCTGTTTTGGAATACGTTCATTGTTCAGTCTTTCTGTATGTTCTTTCCACCCTATTTTATTTTATTTTCATTTAAGTCGTACATATTTGCATTCTTCCGGATGACCTCATTTTTTAGCCTGTCCGTCCTTGGAACTCTCTGGATTGTTCTCAAATGTCTCGCCGGCTTCTTGTAATCTATGTTCTAGAAAAAAGTCTGAAAGGAAGACACAATTCTATAATTTTATACTGTATTCACAAAAAATTGTCTCAAAATATTATTTGACTCGTATTAGGGGTTGACTGAAAACTAAATGTGAGCAAAAGTGATGGTTATAAAATGTTGACAGAGGTCTTCAACCAGTCTTCTGAAAGAAAAGAACTTGCTGCGACAAATAGTTTAACAGAATTGTTTTTACATTTTAGCACAAGAGTAGGCTTGAGAAATCTCAAATATGAAATATTGCGTAGTGTATAATCTGATTTAATGACAATGTTTACTTTCCTTGAATTCTTACAGGCTGTGGTTTTCTGTATACTTACACGGTTAAGTCGCATGGCCAAGAGGATCACTAATTTCATGCAGCTTGCTTAGTTGTTCTTAAAACAACATGCTTTATCTGTTCGTTTCACGTGAGATGTGCCTTTCGGAATATCTTGCGCGATAATTTCTCTTGTATGGTTGGCATCTTGCAGGTGCTCATGAATTTACTCCACTCCCAGTGCAATGTTGCACATTAGCGCCTAAAGGAAGGTTCTTACTATAGGTAAGGTTAATTCTACTACAGGTTGGAAAGAAACTGTCTTTTCTTATGGGAGAGTTTGGCACAGGGAACACTTCTGCCGCTAGTTTCCCTGCTATCGCTAAGGAGCCAGAAAAATACGAAACCGTTGTAAAATTAAATTTAAATAGGCTATCAATTTTTAGTTTTAAATTATCAACTTAATGTAACTTAAAATTCAGGGAAGCTCTGTGATTGGTCAGTTTACACACCTGATAGATACCAGCGCTCAAGCGGCAGACATTGTCCCTGTGACAAACTTCCAACATTGATATTTCTAACCTGTAGTAGAATTAACCTTAGGGCATACCGTTATATACGGCTTCCTTCTCTCCTTTCCATTTCCTTATGGCAGTTTAGTTTAAGTTAGATTTAATTGCAGTTCGTTCGAAATGCAGAATTGTAGAGCAATGTTGTAATGTTTGGAAGCTACTACAACAGTTCATATGTGACCTGCATCTCCTCGCGTCTGCACAGACCGCTATACAGACTGTCCAGAAACAACTGCGTAACAAGCACCGCGCTAATTGGAGGCGAAAATGTTAGTGGCAAAGTATTGTACGACGACATTTTACGTGCACAATATGGCAACACTGCACGGAGAAAATCCCCTCTAGGCTCCTCACCCTTGTATTACGTATGTTACGTCAATTAACCGTACGATATTGTTTTGGACTACACGGGATTTTGACCTGCACCCATAATATGCAGGTCAGAACAACAGCAGTAAGATAAACAAGATATCTGTGGAGCGCAAGAGGGGACTAACTACGTCATGTTGCCACATTGTGCATGTAAAATGTCATCGTATACAGTAGCGGGTTCAACGGCGGTGAGGAAGGGGGAGCTACCGGGCTGAAGAAAATAAATTGTGTTCAACATTATGTAGCCAAAGTACGTCCAGTCGCCTCAAGGAAACTGGAGTTTTGTTCTGAGATGATCCAAGTACATTCAATGTGTCCTACATGTATGTATATTATTTTTAATGTTGAGATGGCTGGTATTTTTTACAATCCATAAAGTCACGTAAGCCCCCTCCCACCCCCAAATACGTTTCTAAATCCGCCACTGATCGTACAAAATTTAGCCACTAATATTTTCGTATTTAATATAGCCCAGGATTGGTGTGGTGTGCTTAGCATGCGGTTGTTTCTGAACATCCTGTGCATGCTGTATAGTACGAGCCTTCCTTTAGGCGCAGTCACAACGACACCTGGTGAACGAACGGTCGTCTCCTCGAGTATCCCGAGGCGTCTTCTTCTCCCGTCAAGTGGTACACGTCTGGTCGTGCAAGCACATCCTCTACTGGGAAAGGAATGAAGAATACGGATGGCACAGGAGGGGGGGGGGATGCTGCTAACGGCATCTGCCCGCTACATCATCGCAACACGTGCACGATGGGGAAAAAAATTACCAGTGGAGACGCCGCGCCTGTAAGTAGGACTGCGTTTTTGCCAAATCGATCTGGGTTCGAGTCCAGGCGGCAGGGGTGCCCACAAAAAAAGAGGGGGAGGATCATTGCGCAACTTGCGCATTTAGAATTTTGGGGGGATTTTTTTTATTTTCAAGAATAAAATGTTTAATCATAAACGAAAAATATTTTCATGATTGTACAAGTGCTATCTTGGTACAGTATTACCTATAAAGTAGACTAGTAAAAAACCAGAGCGATTGTATTTATTTACAATTGTTTTTACGAAACGGTAGCCTAAATATCTCTCTAGTACTGAAGTGTAACTCGTATTGTTTTTGAATTTTTTTTGGGGGGGGGGCAGATTTGCGCATTGGGTCTTGGGGGGGGGAACCCCTTCCAGGTGGGTCAGAATTCCCGCATGCGGATATCGTGCCGGCCGATGTCGTTGGTACGGCACTACACCATACTCAATCCACGAGTCCCCGTCCTCCCCATCCAACAGTGCTGAAAACTTCTCGCAAGGAACATAAACGCTAACCAAAATGTTCCTACATAGGCTATACGTTTCCGCGAATTCGGAAATTCACCGTTGCATTCTCCGGTGTACATCGGACGTCCGTAAATTACTGTTTTGCTCTCAACCGGTTGAATCGATGTATCCACCGGTTCAACCGACTGGAAATCCGTTGAGTCTGGTGAATGTGCACCGGAACTTCCACCGTTGAATTTTTGAACTAGATCTCACCAAAAACTTATAAAATAACTTAAAATAATTGTGGAATGTCAGGTCAGAGAAAGCAAACGTACAGTATTTTTTGTGTGGAACATTGTTTGTATATAAAAATATGTACTTAATAGCAAGGATAAATTATTTAATTAATTCGTAAGTTTCAATTATAATCTACATTTCGTACGATACCACAGTGTTCAGCTTGGATTTCTATAGCAGTATAATGTTGAATATCATTAAAATAGATTAATTCCATTTCATTCGTAACGGAAAATTGTCAAAAAAACCGTCAACCAGATGTTTGGTGCACATCGGTGTGTCAACCACTGATGGATCCACCGATGAATTTCCGAAAACGCGGTTTGTGTGCGAAAAGTACAGAACGATGGAGAGCTAAAAGTGCAGCTGATGGGCGTATGTAATGCAGTATACACTTATACGTACAAGCCACTTAGTTGCAGAGGCGTAGCCAGGGGGGTAGTTGTCTTGGGGGTTCTAACCCTCTCCCCAAAATTATCCACAAAAAATTGAAACAAAAAAAAACATATTTACGGATTAAAAATATTTTTCAGTATAATATTTAATGTTTAGTTACGTAAAATTGCTAAAATAGCAGTATTTTGCACCTTGAAATCCAATTTTTCCCGGGCGAGGACCCCCGGACCACAGGTTTTAAAGGGATGTTCTTACGCAAATCCTGGCTGCGCCACTGCTCATCTCGCATGCATTATTTTACTAAAAGTGTTTCAGAATAAAATGAGCGCTTTTGAAACCCTACTTTTTTTTTTCTGAAAAAAAAAATGGTTTCCAGGCACTTTTTAATATAAACAAATCAACCTGCGTAACAATTAAACTGTGCAGAATGTACCGTACTAAAGAGTTAGCATCTGAGGTCACAAAGAGTATATTATTATTATTATTATTATTATTATTATTATTATTATAATTATTATTATTGACTTGATAGTCTTCAAATGCGCTCACTTATTCGCGAACTCCATTTATTATTATTTTTCTTGTAGGACTTTAAGCTGTGAGCGTATCATTTTATTGGTGGGAAGTATGATTTGTAGTCCAAAGCATGTTTTTATCGTTCTGTATTTCGAATCAGACTCCGACCAATGCGATCCGGGTTCTATTCCCAGCGGGGCCGTTCCCCGGATTTTCACATGTGGAAATCGTGCCGGAAGATTCCATAGGTCGGCGAGTATTCTCGGGGGTCTCCCGTTTCCCCGCACCATCATTCCGGCGCTGCTCCACACACCATGATGTCACCCCTCAGCAGACTTAGATGTTAAAGGCACTCTGCACCGGAAATTTAGTTATTTTGTAGTTGTACCAAACACGTCCAACTCTTACACATAGTAATTTCCCACAAATAAAATATTATCTTGTTCCATACTTTTCATACGATTTGACTACTTTCGCTATTTACCTCAAGTAAAAACTATTGAAACGACACGAATGAAATAATGTAGAGTGAAAGAAAGTATATTAAACTACAGAATGATACCTTTGTAATTTCATGTAAAAAGTTTTGCATTAAAAACATTCTTGAATGTACATACATTTTCGCAGATCTTTGAGTAAGGGTTACCTAAATTATTTAAAAATAATTTTTATATAAATAACAAAGGTGTCATTCTGTATCTCAATACACTTACTTTCCAAAATCTGTTCACTTCGAATCCGGTTGGTATTTTTCCAAACGCGGCACTCTGAAACAAAAAAAAAAAAGTTTATGGATAATTTTAATGGGCCTGAAAATCATGTTTCTAACGATTGTGTCGAACTTTTAAATTTACGGCGACACAGTTAGAAGTGTTCTTTTCTTCATCGTAGACAAACATAAAAAGTTAGCGCAGCTCGCTGAAGAGCAGGTCGAGAGGTCCGAAGCGCGTCGTTTTGGCCAAACATCAGTTGGCCTAAAAACCACTTGACCTAAACGTCATTTGGCCCAACATGCATTGCGTGTAACACTATTTTAGGATATATTACTTTAGACCAAATTGGTTGTATAGTTGGTTTGCGATAATGGGAGCACTTTTGAAGACCGTCCTGTATAGAAAATATATAAAAAATAATAATAATAATTGTGAACTTAGACGCTGGCTTCCGAGTCCGCTACCATATATGTACTTTATTTGTTCCTTAGAGTGATTTGTTTACACAAATAAGTAAAACTTGAATTAAAAATTTAAAAAAAAACCGACTGTCAGTTGGTGAGGAGTTGGGTATCCTGCAGATTCCAGACGATGCAGCATCAGGTCAGGGTGGCCATGTTATTGTAATATCATTGAAGTCACATGATACTACATTTCGAATCCATCAGACCAGTAGAAGTTGCTCACATCCCAACAACTAGAAAAGAGCTGATGATATTCAAACGGCTGACCAGACTTTCTTGAATCATAGTTAAGAACACTCTTGATCAAGTCACCTTACAAATAAAAGAAAAAACTAAATCGAAATCGTCTCATTCGTTTAGGAGCTACGATGCCTCAGACAGACACACAGATATACACATTAAACATATAACACTATTCCTTTTCTTTATCTCGAACTGTCTTTACCCGCCTAGCCATGGAGGAGGTCGTCTAGGAGTGGTGTGTGTACGCAGTCCTAGGCTCGAGACATGAAGGACCTAGTCTGCAGGTGGGATGTGCCCTACATGGACTGCGAGTGTGTCGTGGCTGTGAGTACGTGTGGGAGCACTCCGGGTGCTGCTGCACTAACAGCAGCGTGGGATCTCTACACCTCGGCCAGGCGAGAGAAGCTTCGTGCAGGCGCCACCAAGCAACCTGCCGGCCCACTGCTCTTACATAAACCGTCCCAAACAAACTGAGCACTTTTCAACCCCAAGATATTGTTTTCCTTTTTAGTTATCTTATAGCTTCCTGCCATTTTTTTAGTATAAACAAAGCACTATAGTAACAATCAAAGTGTAAAGATTGTACCGTTATCAAAACTTGACGGCTTAGGACAAAATAAATAATATTTTAAAATCATTATTCTAGGCATGGTGCTCGTCGAAAATGCTCACTTTATTGCGAACCACCTATACATCCCACCAAGTGCATTGTTTTCACAGCTAATAATTAATAATTATTTAATTATTTAGACAGCTTTACGTACCCTCGATCTGCACAAGGTCAGTGTAGAGTTAAACAAGGGAGATGGGTTAGGAGTCGGCTAGGACTTGTTCAAGATACCATCCCAGCATTCTCCTGGGCTGTTCCCTTATAACCATGGAAAACCGAGATCAGGATGACCGGCGCGAGGGATCGAACCCAGGTCCTTCTGAATGCGAGGCGAGTGTTTTATCACTGCTCCACCACGCTCGGTAAACAATAATACTAATAATAATAAGACTTTATTAACGGCGCAGTTAAAGTATTGTCGCCGTGTCTTACACTAGACCATAAAATTTGTATCTACAATTAACAGTTTTTTTTTGTACTACTTCAACTTTAAATCTAAGTCAATACTAAAAAATAAAACATATTTACAGTGAGAAACTGAAAATAGCGTGACAATTTATGGCGATATTTAGCACAAAGCAAGGCGGTACGGTGGTCGAATGGTCAGACCATTCGCCTCCCACCAAAGCGATCAGGGTTCGAATCCCGGCGAGGTCGGTCTCGGGATTTTTGCATGTGACGGACGATGCCGTTGGTCAGCGTGATTTTTCGAAGATCTCACGTTTCCCCCGCCTCTTCATTCCTGCGCTAAAGACCTTAATCTCTCACTCAGTTACTGTAAACAATGTACCGTAAGAATAAAGACTTGCATGTAATACAAACTAAACTAACAAGACTTCATGATAAGTCGTAAAAAAACAAGATCATTTAAGTTAGATAGCGTTATAAAATATGACTGAAGGTCAAGATTTTTGATCATTGAATATTAAATACACAATAGACAAAACAATAAAATGAAAACAACCTGAGCTCAAGTTAATTCAGTATTTTATTGTCACAAAACTATGCATTAACTTGTTGAGTAAACGAACGTAGGTGAAACTTTGCTAGCAGCATGCAAAACCACGGAGACCTAAAACGGCAGTGCATAGTGAACCACAATAAAAAATTTTTTGCAAAAAATAACACCTACTTTAAAAATGCACTAAAAAGTAAAAATAATAATTACGTTATTTTAGGCTACTTAGAATACAATCAATTTATAGGACAGTAATATACAATTATTGTTATTCTTGGAGTAGGTGCCAGCCAAGGTTAACAAACGTGTAACGAAGTAGCGTAGGTGTACATCAAATTTAATGAAATTGAATGTTGCAGCAGCCGCGCGGCGTTGAACAGCACGGAGCGCAGGCGGGCGTATACGGCGGGTTTGGGAGGGGAGCAACTTGAGTGAGCGACCCGAATGCGGGCAAACACGTGAGGGCAGACGTCGTTGACAGTTGTGTCCGATATATCAATTTTCGATGCGCTTATACGCTGTAAATTTCTCTAATTGTATTCTATTGTGGTTTCTTGATGCTTAGAGTCGCCTTAAGGTATTCAGATTTGTTTTACACGACATCTGTGTTCATTTGCCAATAGATTTTCGAGGTGTCGATTTAAGTCCCTGTTTTGTTTATTTTTGTAAATAGTTTACGTTTATTTGCAATGAAGGTGTCGCTTTAGGCAGTTATGTTCATTTGTAAATTGGTTTAATTAGGTATTCCGACACTATCTAATTAACGTAACTTTAAATATATTTTGTAAATTTTAGGAAATTTCGAAACATTTCTTAAAAGCTTAGCATGCACCGACTCAAAAAATAACAATTATTGTAATTGTCTGTCATATTTAATTCGTTGTAATCTAAGTAGTGTAAAAATAACGTAATTTTGATTTTACTTTTCATCGCTTTTTTTAGAGTAGATTTTTTTAAGTTGGTGTTATTTTGTTTAAAATTTTTAATTTCTTGATTTTTACAGAGTTCCAGGGCTTACCTTCCACATTCGTGCTGTTTGTTGTTGAGTAGTTCCATTGTTGTGCTTTCGTAGTCCAAGTCAGTTCAGAACATTACTAACCATAGTTAGTTACCTACCTAGTCTCGGATTGTCGTCAACCTACCAATATCTTAATCACTATATATTTCCTATTCGATTTTGAGAAGTTCCCTAATGTACCTTCGAAATCCAAGATCCAATGTCAATGAAATTAAAATGTGACCCCCTTGAAAATATCCCTTTTCCAACAAACTAATAATTTTACGGAGTTCTGAGGTAACATACATGTTTCAGTCACCATATTGAATTTTATTATTTTTCGCTTCTTTGGAATTCTGAGAAGAAAAAGGTGAAATCGGCGATTATGCCTCAAATTCTACTTACCATACAAGCATGGCAATATAGCTAGTAATGTGTAGTTAGGTCGCAATTGGTCGGGAAAATTATGAATATAAAAAAATTTGCCACACACATTTTGGCGTAGTTATAAATTAACAGCTAAATCGCAATGTCTGTACTGTAGCGAAATGTAAATAGAATTTGTCGTATGATCGCATATTTAACATTTTTCTTCTTAGAATTAAAAAAAGGCGAAAAATAAAAAACAATATGGTGACTGGAACCGAGCCTAAAAAACCGAATTGATAATCTCCTCCTTTTTTGAAGCCGATTAAAAATAAATCAATGCCAGCAGATCTGTTGGATAAATGCAGGTGTTCGTGTTATAGACTGGAACACAAGCTACTTAGATACTGCGCGTGTGTATGGCACAACATTGATGGAGCGCTGAAAACACTGCTGACCAGTGAATGTAATGTACTATTTACTATGTGCAAGCCACTCAATTGGCGTGCAGGGCTTTACAGAATAATGTACGTAGTTTCACAATGTGACAATACCTCAAGATATTTACCTTTTGATTGAAAGAGAAATGTTTGAAATGAGAAGTCATTTTTTTACATTGATTTCCCGTTTAAACTTTATGGCTGCACGTTTGGTATTTACAGTTGTCCATACTGCCAACTCGTTTATCGTTATTTGAAAGGCAGATTATCTTGTCATTCGTATGAGATACTTCTGTGGTCAATTAATTGAAAGCGAACGTTGACTTATTTGTTTTATTGCCACACAAACGTCGTACTAATAAAATACCGCCGATATACTGTATTGATAAATTCGTGTAAGAGGAAAGCCATATTGCCGTGCGCGACAGTTCATCTTTGGAAGGGACAAGTACGTTTAGCAGCTGAAACGTCCATCACCTTTTTACATTGTTCTTTTCAGAGGTCCTCCAGGAAAATTTCGATTTCAAGGTGCGAATTGGGTGCTACTTAAGTAGTCTTCATACATAAGCTTTGAATATACCGCTGGTAGGAATTTAAATATTTTATTAGATTTTTTTTTAAATTTTGGTAACTTTTTCTAAACTTATTAAAAAAAAAGTTGGAAACTATTTTTTTTTACTTTGGGGACGGGGGCGTGTCCTTTCTCCCCCCTCCCCTGCCCAACACGTCCATGGAAAAGAAAGAAGAAAAGGTAGTCTTAACAAGTACTTCCAATTTTGTAAATTTTTAGTTAGTACTACTAATTTGTAATTAACTTTCAGGTTTTCTTGTCTGCGACCCTATTTCCTATCAAAGATGGTTCCTCAAAATACATACAACATTTAATTTTAAAAATTAGGCTCCATTTGTGATTAAAAAATAGATGGGTACGTGTGAGTCAGGATCAAAACCACCGAGAAATTGTTTTTTTAACGTTCTTTAAAAAATACGGTAATTCAAGGTCTTATTAATTCTTTGTAAGTGTTGCTTTAAATATTTTGATATAAAATAATTTTTACAGTCCAATGTCATTTTTTAAATAATGGGTGACAGTACTACGTCAAAGCTATGAAATTATTATAGTGTCATCGATTTTTAACACTTGTGCACAATTGCAAATAATTCGGACGCTGGAAGTGGGTGAAAAACTGAATTTGAAATACTCTAGCTGGCATTTTTTCCCAACGTGGGTGATAATAACAGGTTATAGCTGTGAACTTGTTGTTTTATCGAAAATTATTAATATGTGTGGAAAATTTCAAATAATTCTGACGTCTTGAAGTAGGTGGAAATATAATTGAAAAGATTCCATTGCATTCATACATACAAGTGAAGCTAATAAAAGCGTGCTAAATATATCTGGAAAATTGTACCTAGAAAATACCTCAGTGCAGTGTTCTAGCATTCGCAGCAAAAAAATAAAACGCATCGGAGTGTTAAGTTGTAACTGCGACTAGATGTGCATGTATAAACCAGTGCAGGGCCGTAGAAGAACAGATCTGGACACTCGCCTGGAAACTTGACTCCCTTGTTGTTCGGCTGCAGTTCACCAAGTTACCGATAATGCTATATATTTTGGGCGCTGTAATCCGGGCGGTCGAGCTCAAACTCCGCCCACTTCCCTTCCACTAAGATAAACAATTTATCAAAACGTAATTTTTATCAATTTATGAAATGCTTCCTTCGCTCACAATTTTAAGTCATGGCTCCAGAAATCTTTATTTACTTTATAATGTTAACAATGGAAAAAAAAAGTGGGCGGAGTTTGAGTCCGACCGCCCTGACTGCAGCGCCAAACAAGCAAAACACTCTCGGTAACTTGGTGAACTGCAGTCAAACAACAAGATGATCAAGCAAAATACATAGGTAGATAGACGAGTGTCCAGACCTGTTCTTCCACGACCGTGGTCCAGTGGTAGTTTATTTGTGCCTGCGCGGCGCCGTGCAGACAGCACCCAGAACTACGCTATCCACACCAACAGCGAGGTCCCATCACGTCACAATGTCAACACAAGAAGTCCATCATGTTACACACACGTTGCTTGGGAGATAAGGCTGGACTCAACGCTGAACACGACGAGTTTTAACTGTGACGATTTACCACGAATTTTTTCCACTTCTGGACGAACTTTAGGATCGTACTTGTAAACCTGAAAATTCCTAAGATCATTTGTGTTCCCGCTTGGCTTCCTCCGTGTTCAAGATCTTTGAAGCTTCTTTGTGTAATGAGATTCCTTGTGTGATTGCCGTGAACGTTTGCCAATGTGAATTAGACTATCTTGTGCTTACGGCAACGAAACACTCGAGGAAAGAGCATTAAATTGTTATACTCTGTTAAGGGGGAGTATTAGACAATTTTACTGTATTTTCAGTTTTTGAGCTATATAATTGATTCAAATTGTATTATCAAAATTTTCTCACAAACTAAAGAAATACTATTAGTTTGTAACTTACGACGTTCGGCTTGTATTATTTTTTTTAATATATTTTGTTATTTATTAACTGTTTCTGCGGGTGTTTAGTCGTCTCTTGTTGCTGTGTGCAAGTTCTGGATACTATGTTACTAGATAATGAAAGAGTTGCAAGTCTTTTTGTCCGGGTAGCACGTCGTTGCTGTCCTCTCGGGGCGGACCGATACTTATGTCGATTTGTCGGTATGGCTCTTAAGCAATACGGTCGCGCGCACGGAGCCCCGGCAACTA